>VZQC01000816.1:1624199-1779105 GCA_009823505.1 Rhizomys pruinosus | reverse complement strand
CATGTGTATGCAGTTCTTCATGAAGTATGAATCACTCAAAAGTGAAAACATCACTGAGGATGATGAGTTCCTCTCTTCGATATCCATCTGCTGCCATTGGCTCCTTTGGATGTGGCTGAGCCTTGGGTATGCCCCTCCCATTAACTTACACTTTCTTGTCCAGGCCCAATGTAGCACATATGTTGTGAGTTCCTTGATTAAAGTCCATATCATGCACATAAGATAAATTTGGTGGATTCCCTGCCAATTGCTCTGCCCTTACATTCTTCCTGCCTTTCTTCTACAATATTCCCTGAGCCTTTGGGGATGGTATGGATGAGTGTCCCATTTAATGATGAGCACTAAAGAATCACTTGCTCTCAGCACCTTGCCTATCCATATGTCTATTCATTAACCAAAATTTGCTTCAAGAAGTTTCTTTTTTTATTACTTCTTTATTTTTTTTTCATTTTTTAACAATAAGTAATAATTTATGAGTAGAAGCATCCTTCATGTAAAACCAATTTGCAAGCAGTTGTGCCCAAACCTACACAGCCCATGGGTCCCACCATCCAGCAGAGGGGGCTTGTATGTTCAATCAAGTTGATCAAATGAGTGTCCAGACTATATTGCTGTAGTTTCACCATTCACCCCAATTGCAGCCCTTACATTCTACCATGCACCCTCTTCCGCAGATTGTTCCCTAGGCTTAGAAAAGGGGCACAGGTGGATGAGAAGCAAAACAGTCTACTTTTTCTGGAGCTGTTGTCTTGGACTCTGGTCAATTCTGGCTGTTTCCTTTCATGGGCTGACAGTTTGTCCAGGAATAACCTTCCAATCCTACTAATGAAGCACAAGCAATTAGATATATAGGTATTTAAACAGTACTAATTGTTATGGTAGGTTACTTTGGTATAGACACAGATTTTTGGATCGTATGTTAATCCATGGATTTCGTTTTTTTCTGTAAAATATGACTTACTGTGGCTTATAACATCTCCTAACCACTAGAGGATGTAAGCTTGTGGCATCAACCATGGGTTATTCCTCCAAGGAGAGAGCTAATAGCCAATTAGATTTGGGATATACAGGCATATGGCTGCCTCTGCTGCACAGTATTTCCAGGCAGGTGAGAAATTTCTTTGGTAAAGACTGAGGACAGCACTAGTCTATAGGTTTCAACATAACTATTTAAGAATCAGTTTGACAATTTGGCAAAGCAGAAATAGTCATTTCACCCATGGTGTCTTTGACCTCCTTAGCTATGGACCTTGGACCAGGTTTACAGTGCCAAGCTTGAGTTTCCTCCTATGACACAGGTCATGATCAAATCATAAATCAGCCTATTATCCACATAACAATTATTTTTGAAACTAATGAATAAAATACTACCCTTCTAAAAAGACAAGTACCTGTAGGTTTTATGCATTTTGACAGAACACATTTGATTTAATGGGGGCAGATGTGATGTAGTGTCAGCTTCACATCATTATCCGACTGTTCAAAACAGAACAGTAGCGTATCTTCTGACCTCCACAGCATTGCATGACATGGGTGCACCAACCTATATGCAGACAGTACACTCATACACATAAAAAATAATAAATAAAAATAAATGATACCAGAAGACTCTTAAGTTCATCATATCTACACACTAATATATTGATGTCATCTTCTTTCAAGTGTTCATAGGGAAGAATATTTGGCTTCTCCAAGCACGTAGGACAATTAGGCTGAACATTGCTAGGGAATATACTGTCCTGGAGACACCAAGCTGAGGGTTTTGGAATTGCAACAATGATTCATTGGATTCCAAAGGGCTATCCTGAAGTCTATAAAGTAAAGTAATATAGTCTCATCGACCCTATGATCTGAGTTGAGAAAACCATGATCACTTTTTAGGCTCATTTTTACAAGCTATGATATGCAATTGTCTTCTCTGGCTAATGATAAAACAACAGCATATTGATACATAGAGAGCAAATGCTTTACTGTCTTTGGAAGAAAAGCATACATACTTGCTAAAACTGAGTAGTGAAGTTCTGAGAAGATGATAGTGCTGGTCTTCAATATTATATACAGTTGCCACTTTGTAAAATCTTTTCTACTGACAAAAAATTCTTAATACATGTTTTATGTTAGCAGAAATTTATTTCATCCCAGAATTTACTTAAAATTTGTAAAGAATCTGAAAGTCAAGAGCTTCACCTAACATGGAGGAAGCATGTCTGCTGAGGATGGAGCAATAAAATATTTCTAAGTCAGCATAGGAATATTTTTGTCTTCAGTCAAAAAAATTAATCAATTATTTTGATATTTTAAAGTAATGTGTTTTCTTCTTGCAATAAAATTACCAGTGTTATAATAAAGGCTTTTTGTCAATAAACTTACAGTAAACTCATGCTATTATAAAGTTTGCATAAAAATTATGCCATACAATATAAGCATTGCAAGTACATATAGGCTTAAGAATTTTCTTCAAGATATTTCCTTTTGACTCTTGTTTCATAATGTTCATGACTGTGCCATCTGCAACTAACATCACAGTTGTCTGTTAGTGAAAGTTACAGCTAGGTTTGGATCTGAAGCCAGTCAACACAGGTGTAAAAACATGCCTCATCACAGGCCATGTTTTAGTTTATTTTCAATTGCTGTGACAAAAGGAAATGGTTTATTCAACTTATATCTCCCAGGTTATGCTTCATCACCAGAGGGAGTCGAAGGTAGGAACTCAGGGCAGGAACCTGGAGGCAGGAGCTGGACCACAGGCCATGGAGGAATGCTGCTTACTGGCTTGATCTACTAGCCCATGCTCAGCCTGCCCAGTGGTGGCACCACCCATAGTAAATTGGGCCTTCCACATGACTGAACAATCAAAAGAATACCCCACAGACATAGTCACATGCCAGTCCAATGGAGGCAATTCTCCAGTTGTTGCTCCCTCAATCTGGGTGTGTCAAATTGACAGTAAAGCTTTCAAGCACAGGTACCATGTTTCCTGTGGAGCCAGTTGAAATGCAGAACCATTCCATGTGAAATGTACCCGGATGAAGGCAGCCGAGTGAAGTGATGTTAGATTGTATCAGTGGACTTAGTGGAATCCCTAGCAATGCAAACAGACCAGGATCCTCACCAGGGGTTTTCTTGTAGCCCACCTACAAGGCCTGCATAACCCTAGTGGAGGGGAAAAAATATGTTTCCAATCCCAACATGCATAGACCTCTTCAGAGACTGTTTTTCTCAATCTAGGAAGGAAGGTAATCTTTAAAGGGAAACATTGATCAGCAACAAGGAACTGTGGGTTTATAGAGTTGTATTTGTTAATTGACATTGAGATTAGACACCATTTCTCATATGCCTATCAGACTTTCAAAGTACTAACTTTACATGCGTTGCTGCCATGTGCTTTCTAGGGCTGTATATTACAGCATTGGATCTAGCTGGATCCTTCTCAGGAGTTAAGATAGTCTCTTCTTAGCTTGGCATTTAAGACTTCCTCCCTAACATCTTTACACTCTTTTTTTTTTTTTTCCATATGTGTATGAATGTATTGTCTGCATGCAAGTCTGTGCACCCGTGACGTGCAATGCCACGGAGGTCAGAGGAGGACGTCGGAGTCCCCTGGAACTGGAGTTCTCCTGGAATTGGAGTTTCAGACGGCTCTCGGCCGCCATGTGGGTGCTGGGGATCGAACCCGGGTCCTCTGCAAGAGCGGTCTTCCAATACAACAGGAAATGAACTTGAACATACAGGGTCCAGTTAAACATAGACTTTTCACCTTACAATGCTTGTCCAATGTTCCCAGTGCATTTGGCCCCTGATGATGTCTTTCTGTAGCTTGCTAACAAGTTCCAATTCAATTAGATGCACATGTATTGATCTCCAGGCCCATTATGGAGTGTACCTCAGAGGCATTAAATGGTTACATTTGTAAATAAATGATGAAATGGCTGTGTACAGATGTTCTCTAAGTACTACGAAGCATTTAAAGATGCAAAGTATATAATCCTTAGTCTTGAGGAAATCGCATCCTGTACAGGGAATAATATCCAGCAACTAAATTTTATGATTTTTTGCCAGTGCTATGGACTGAACCTAGGGTCTTACACAGTATAGTACCACTGAGCTAACCCATAAACCTCTATTTCAAAATAATACACGGAATAAATTTCACAGTAACAGTGTTATATTAGGCTCCTCTAAAAAATATAAGCAATTCTGAGAAAGATTTGCTTAAGGTTTTATATAATTTCATGTACGTGTTAAGCTGTCCAATTTACCAGCATTCAGAAAATATCCAAGTCTTGCTTTAAGGTATGTAAGTATGCTTTGTGAGCTTGGTGGCTCAAGTCCAGAATCCCAGTACTTAGGAGGAAGAGGCAGGAGGATTGTGACTTTGAGGCCAGGTTGAAATATCTAGTGAGTTCAAAGGAAGTACAGGTACATAAAGGCTTTTTCTTAAAAGCAAACAAACAAAACTGGCGAAAGTATGAAGTGAGAATGTTCACTCGCTGTTTGATTTCATTGTTTTCTTCAGAGTTGGCAGCAAACGTATTTCATCATGGAACTTGTCTTATAGTTTCCATCCACCACCCTATTTTCTCAGCTCTTCAAATTATTCTTTATTTAGCTGTTGTAGGCATTGTCTTGGTTAGACAAGCTGAACCTCAGACACATCTACCTTGAAATCCCTGTGGCTTTTCCTAATGCAGACTCATGTCCTATTTAAGCTGTAAGGCAGCCGTCACTTGTCGGGAAATGAGTGAACCTCTTTCTGCTGCTGCCTGAGGGCAGTGGAGGAGTCTCATTTTTGTTTCCATACTTTCTTCTACCCACAAACAACACTAGCATGGAGACTTTAATCCTTGAACAGATATCATCTCTTTTGTCCACAAAATATTGTGACTAAATACACAGCCTCCTGTCACTGTGCGTCACTGAATGTGCCTAGGAATCACTAAGAATCTAGAAAAAGGTCCCGAACGGACTCTACTGTGCCTACGTACTCATTATGCCAGGTCACCCCACACTAACCATATTGCTAGCATGTGTAATGCCAAAATTGATTATGTCTTCAACAATTCCATTTCAGATTACACAACTACAATAGTTATTGAAGTCTGATGTTTATATCAAAATAATAACCAGAAAAGAAATGCGCAGTGACCTTTTCTCCCATAGGGTTTCATGTAGATAACATTGTTACGTCAGTAAAAATAATAGTATTTACTTATAGTAATTCATTCTTTTATAATTCCACACATGTATGTAATGTTCTCTAGTCACACTCATCCGTTCTCCTCCTTCATGTTCCTATTTTCCTCATCAACTCACCCCGTCTTCCCAGTGACTCTCCCTCCCACTTTCATGTCTCTTTGTGTTGTTTTTTTATTTGGTGACTCATTGGCCATCACATGGGCATTGGTCGGATGCTGCTCTCTAGAGCATGAGAAGTTCACCAGAGGCTACATCACGGTGGACAATGACTTTCCTGCTCCTGGTAGCCCTTGACTGGCATTCACTCCTTTGCTCAGATCTGAGCCCCAGGTGCCCCTTCCTCATCTATGACTGAATGTTTACTGCTTGGTTTCTTGCAGGCCCTATGCAAGCAAAAACTGCAGCACAACATTAAAAAAGAATCACAACTATACTTTTACTAAGTAAATGGCACTAGTTAGTTTTCCTTTGTGTGTGTGTGTGTGTGTGGTGTGCTCTATGTGCATACATATGTGCACATGTGTGTACACTCCAGTACATATCCTTAAGCCAAAGGAAGATGTCACGTGTCCTACTCAATCCCTCCTGCCCCCCCCCCACACACACCTTACTCTGCAGATAGGGCCTCTCACTGGACCTGGAGTTATGTTGGCAGCCAGCAAGGCCTTTCCTGTCTCTGTGCTTCAGAGCATTGGGGTTGCAGGGGGATCTAAAGCTGCTGCTAGCATTTTCCAGGAGGTAGAAGAGCATCAACTCAGCTCCTCAAACTTCAGCAGTAACCAGTGCTCTTCACAGAGCCATTTCCCCAGCCCACATACACATGAGTTGTTTAGGCAATCAATTTTATGAAAATACCTCATGTATGAAATAAAATTACATTTTACACAGAAAAATGTGTTGCCTCCTTCTATTCAATCTCCACCATTTAAAATCTCTAAGTGGTCACATAAATGGATTAAAGCTAGTTAAATTATTTTTTTCTTAGACTTTTGACTAGTAGTCCAATACTGCTTATTTTTTTTTTTTTTTTTTTTTTTCTTTTTTTTTTGGTTTTTCGAGACAGGGTCTCCTTGTAACCCAAGCTGGCCTGGAACTCACTCTGTAGACCAGGCTGGCCTTGAACTCACAAAGATCCGCCTGCCTCCGCCTCCCAAGTGCTAGGATTAAAGGCGTGCGCCACCACGCCCGGCTTCCAATACTGCTTATTTTATATGTATTATTTAAGTGGATGCGATGCTCGATTATTTGGACACATTAAACCGTGTCTACTTTCAAAACATTATCAACTAATCTGTGAATTCGGAAACCCATAACTTTGACAAGAACTAACACAGTAATAGGAAGTTCTCTGCAGTAATTTTCAATTTAAAAACGGTGCTCTTAGGGCTGGCACAAGGCTCTATATGTAGGGGCACTAGCTGTGAAATCTTAAGGACCTGAATTAAATCTCAAGCACTCACTCAGAAACCCAAGTATGACCCCATGCAACTGCAACCCCAGCACAATGATCTGGAGAGACAGACATAGGCAGACTGCGGGGGCTTACTGGCCTTGTGTCTCTTTCCGGGTTCCTTGAGGGACTCTGTCTGATGAAGCAGGCTACCTCATGTCTACAGTGTGTATCTGCCACTCCCACACTCCCACAGTCACACATGACACTCTCAGAAAAGAAACCATATACAAAAGAATTCCCTTCCTTCTGCCAGGTTCAGAGACAAATGTGCAATATAAAAACTCAGCTACATTGACTGGATTGTTTAAGTCTTAGAGAAACAAAACTTCTACTGCCTTCATGAGTATTGTATTATTCTTCAGAGTGGTCAGAAAAAACTGGGCTAAAAGCCAGATCATTTTAGTCAGCTCTATTATTTCTTAAAAATCTACCACAGATGATTCCTGCTTCTAAGCTCTCTATAATTCCGGAGGACAGTGCTCTTGACTTTCACACAACAGTGTTTGCACTGTCACAGCAACCTTAACCTCTGCAGCTCTACTGAGAATCTGAGAGGATGTCAAGGGGTTATTATTTTATTTGTGGTGATGCTAGAAGAATTAAAACCCAAGACATGAAGTACACCTCCAAAGAGTATACATATGTGTGGGAATCCAAACTCTGTGAAACAAGTAACACTAAAAGTCCAGGAAATGCCATTATTCTATAGATCACACTGTTTAAGAAGACTTATTTTACATGGTTTCTCCCCAAGTTTCACTTTAGCTCATTTTCTGACACCTTCCTACAGTAGAGAAATACCAGTCAACGAAGACTATGGATCTCTGGTCCTCTGTAATGAAGATGGGTAATCTAGACATTCTTTTTTTATTTTTTTACAATGTTTATTGATAGATACAAGTACATAAAATCAGGGTATGAACATGATTTGATAGATTAAGTAGACTTAATTTCAATACTATAACAAGGGAACAGTTCAAATTCTCACCATTTGTTTCACACTGACAAAAACCATTTCAAGGGCATTAACAATCTCTCAAATCTGATCTGTTTTGAGCAAGTAAACCATATTTCTTTTTTTTTATTGATGCTTTGTGTATTTCATACATCATTTTCCAATTCAGTTCAGGCATATATCCCCTTCCCCCACCCCACCCCTACCCGTCCCAGATCATGCATTCTGCTGTAACTTTTCTGCATCTTTCTCTGTTTTTTTGTTTTGTTTTGTTTTCATTTTTTTAACAATAAGTGATAATTTGTGAGTACAAGCATCCTTCACATAAAACCAATTTGCAAGCAGTTGTGCCCAAACCCACACAGCTCATGGGTCCCACCATCCAGCAGGGGGGGCTTGTATGTTCAATCAAGTTGATCAAATGAGTGTCCAGTCTATATTGTGATTGGTGAAACGAAACTAGACATTCTACAATTGACATATGACAAAGCACTTTGAGAAATGTAGTGATAAAATAGTACAGTCCACCTAGGTTTAACTTGAATCTAAAGGAAGCTTCCTAGGAAGTTAGCTATAACCTTAATTTCAATAATAAAGATTGGATTTCTATAAAACAGTATATCTAGTCCCTGGAGGGATGAAAAGAAATCTGATATGGGTTACAGCATGGTTGAATGGGATAGTTGGGTGTAGGCACATGGCAGTCCAGTGGGCAGGAGGAAGGATTTCAGATGTATCCAGTACATTTGAGTGTAATGAAAGTCACAGGAATCTTTCAATAAACAAGTGACATGATCAATACCTGTGTTCAGACTGGTACAGGAAGAATGTATCAGAAAGGATAAAGAGAAGGAACAGGGAAAGAGAAGCAGGGCTGCCTTTATAATAGAGAGTGTAAGGGAGGTAGTCCACAATTAATCCCAGGAAAGCAGAAAAGAGACAGCAGACCCCAGAAGAGCCAACACGGAAGCATGCACACAGAAGAGGACTTGTACAGGAGATCAGAAAGTGAAAGACTGTTTTCATAGAATAAAGACTGGACATTTTACTAAAGCATCTCACAAGCATCTAGTCAGCAAGAAAATTAACTAGGCAGGCAACAGAGTTCTGAGCTAGAGATAACTTTCATATATGGAATGTTTGTATTGGAAAAGACACAACAATTAGTTTTCATGTGAAGCAGCAATGAGCTATAGAATTCTGTTTCTACTTTTGCATTCACAATACACTGTTTAACAATTTTTGCTGCAAGATTTATTCCCATGAGTGTAATAGTTTCAAGCAAATTAAAGATGTTAATGTTGGAGTACTTCAAGTAAAATTTGAAATGATCAAACACATAGATTTCTAAAAATATATTGCTGAATATGCCACTTAAAACACAAATATGCCTAACTGTAAATTAGAGCCAAATGTTATAGAGGTAATCTCTTATAAAACTGCTATAATTGCTTTCTTTAACTGACTAGTTGACATAGGAACTGTGAAAGGATTATTCTCTATTCAGAGCCAAATATAATACTAAAGCCTTTATAAGCTGTGTAATTAAGCAAAATATATCAATACAGGAGAGCTCTGATATCAGCAATAGATTATTCTGCCAAAGAAATGTTGGCAAGGGGATCCAAGCCCCCAAAAAGTTAAAGGCTTTTTGCCTGTAAACTGGGATACCTGTAAGAAGAGAGGCGGTAAGGTCCTGCTGTCGAAGACCTGGTGTAAGCATGGGAAAGATGTATTGAGACCACACTTGCAAGTGTACAGTTGGTCTCTGGAATGCCAGAAAGTGTTGCCAAAAGCCACTAAATCAGTAAAGCAAATATTGGCCTTCATGAGTCAAGCAAGACTCCTCCGTCAGCATCAGCTACACCTCACCTGCCTGGAAATACTGTGCAGCAGTGGCAGCCATATGTCTGCATATCCCAAATCTAATTGGCAATTAGCTCTCTCCTTGGAAGAATAATTCACAGCTGATGCCACAAGCTTATGCCCTCTAGTGGTTAGAAGATGTTATAAGCCACAGTAAGACCTTGTCATCTTTTACAGAGAAGTTATAGTTCATAGATTAGCATATCATTGAATCATCTGTGTCTATACCAAGATAACCTACCATAATAATTAGTACTGTTTAAATGCCTGTATATCTAATTGCTTGTGCTTCATTAGTAGGAGTAAAAGGTTATTCCTGCATAAACTGCCAACCATGAAAAGAAACAGCCTGAACTGGTCAGACTCCAAAATACCATCTCCAGATAAAGTAGACTGTTTTGCTTCTTGCCCACTTGTGCTGCTTTTCTAAAACCTAGGGAACAATCAGCGGAAGAGGGGGTGTGGTAGAATATAAGGGCTGTTATTGGGGTAAATTGTGAAACTACAGCAATATAGACTGGACTCTTATTTGATCACAAATTAAAAATAAAATAAAATACAAAAATAGGAAGTGTCAGAATTCAGCAGAAACCTCAGTAGCAGTCTTAATTTAGAAGCTATTCAGAAGTATATTCAACATTATGCTTTGTCATAAAGCATTAAAATATAACATGCACCTTATAAAAAAATAAAATAAGGTACCCTTGGACAAACTGTCTACCTGAACAGACTAGAGTCTAAAATGACATCTTCAGAGAAAATAGACTCTTTTGCTCCTCACCCATTTGTGCCCCTTTCCCAAAGCCTAGGGAACAACCTACAGAAGAGGAGATGTGGTAGAATGTAAGGGCTGTGGAGATTGTGGTGAATTGTGAGACTACAGCAATATAGAATGGACTCTTATTTGATTAACATGCTTGTGCATAAAAGCTTCTCCAATTGGACTATGGGAACCTTGGGTTGTTTAAAATTTGGACATAGATACTTGCTAATTGGTTTTACGTGAATGTTACTTACATTCATTGCTTATGCTTGACAATTGGTTCACTTCATGGTTGGGTTTTGGATATTAATTGGCTTTAGTGTGAAAATAAAGTTTCAGGTCTGACATGCCCCCCCACTGCCTGGCACTCAAAAAAGGATTTAGCAGCTGGTTATTCAAAACTCAGGATCCTTTGTTGTGTTGTTAGCCTCTCCCATGGGCATGCCTCTCAGAAAAAATAATAATAATAATAATAAAACTTAAAGGGCGAGATGTAGAAAAATTTAATTAAGATGGGTAGCATTCTAAACCAATGGGACCTACCTGGCCACACCCATGGGGTGGGAAGTAATGACGAAAAGGTTTAGGATTTGGCCCTGGAAGTTGAGTCATGCTGTCTATATAACCAGACATTTTGTAATAAAGCTCTCTCTGTATTTGGACCTTAAAAAATGCAAATATGCCATCAAAATAGTTTAACACAACTGTGAGCAGAGACAGTTTAAGAATTGGTATGAGAAAAATAAAAAAGACACCAGAGAGACCCATCTAAATAAGCTGAACATTGTGGGTTTCCAATCACAAGTGGTGAAGAGAAAGAGACACGTGGATCCCTTGAACTCTGGCCTAATCACAGAGGCCCAGGCCAAGTGAGACATCCTGTCTCAAGCAGTTGGGCTAAGCCTCAGTAACACTCAAGGATGACTTGTGGCCTCCAATGTATACCCAAACCCACACATACACATCCATATATACTTAAAAAAGACAAACAAAAAAGTAATAGAAAATCAAAATAAATCAAATTTCATTTATAGAGAAAGCTGAAATCTTTGTAATACTGACTTTTTATTGAATTTTTATGTGTTTCATACATAATTTCTCAATCAATCTTAATTGCCTTTATACCCTTGACTCCCTTTGCACCCTCTTTCAGTGATCCCCCCATGAGTTAACATATTCTATCATCATTTGTGCTGAGTTCCATTGCACCAAACTACTCTACCCTCCCACATCTCAGGGTCAGGTCATCCCCTGAGCTCTAGACAAGATTGCCTTTCCCAAAGAAGGACAAGTCTTCAACACCGTAAGCTGCCAATATTTCCTGACCTAACGTTGGGCCCTGCTACCCATTTCTACAGTTCTGTGCTGGGATTTTGTCCAACTGAACTTGCATGAGTCTTGTGCATGCTGATACCAATTCTATAGGTTCGAATGACTAGGATCCTAGGAACTTGTAGGATTCATTTCCATTTGGTGTTGCACCAACTCCTTGGCTCTTATAATCTTTCCACCCTCTTTTCTGCAATGTTCCCTGAGCCCTGGGTGGGTGAAGCTGAGCATAGGCTGATTGTCCATGAAACTCTGTGGACTCCTAATTTTTGATATTTGGACACGCATGCCCTTTTGAATCCCTATCTCCTGTTGCATGGAGGAGCTTCCTTAAGGAGATTTAAGAGACAGTTAATCCTTTCTTGTGTCCTTGTTCTATGATGCTTTGGGCTTATGTATAGATGTTGCATTGTATATGTGTCACCTAAGCATGAGCAATTCATAGACCATCTCTGTGTGTGCTGCATTCATCAACTAATAATATGATGACAGATGGGAGTTTTTAAGACAAAACACAGGAATTCATATTATAACAAAATATTCACTATAAGCTTCAAAATGAAAGATTATAACTATTTTGAAAGAGTAAAAATAAAAGTATGCATAGGAGATATATTATACTTATTTCATCAAACGAAAACATTGTATGATAAATAATAAAATCATTAAATCAGTATCTAAATCATCCTTAACAAAATGAATGTCAACTTGAACTACAGATTAATAATTCAAGGGATAGTATTTGTTAATGTGTTTCTTTAATGATTTCATCCTGCCTATCCCTGAAATATGTTATCTGAAATAATAAGGTTTTGCAAAGTATTAATAAATATACACAGATTAATTAGCTTTATAAATGCTTGTATATTGTATTACCTATATGATGCATCCAGTACTGTGGTGGTTAATCTTTATTATCATCTGGATTGGATTTGAGACCACCTAGGAGACACACCTCTGGATGTGATGCTGGAGGATTTGCAAGAGATTTAATAGAAGAGAAAGATGCTCCTTGGATGTGGGCACCATGATCATTTGGGAAGAATCTTAAACTGAATAAGAACAGAAAAAAGGAGAAGGCTCCTATCTTGCTTTATGCTTCTTGGTCTACCCAGATGTGAAGGTACCTGGTATATGCTCTTGCCATTATGAACCCTACCATCCCTCTCCTTCTTTCCACGATAGACTGCCTTCTCTTAAGCTGTGAGCCAAAATAGATTGTTTTTCCTCTGTTGTGTTCTGTCAGATGTTTTGCCATAGAAATAAGAGAATTAACTAACATACAAAGATGTTGTCCCAATGGAAATTCCATAGACTCTTTCTTGGCAAAACTTTATTTGATATTTATTTCACTTGTAGTTGTGTCTATTTCTGTATATCTGTGTTGAATATGAGCACCTGAGTGCAGATGCCTGCAGAGACTAGAAGAGTCAGGTAGTCTTCAAATACCCTGAAGCTAGAGTTACAGGTAGTTGTAATCTACCTGACATAGATACTGGAATTGAACTCTGGTCCTCTGAAAAAGAAGCATATGCTTTTAACCCCTGATCCATCTTTTTTTATTGTTGTTTTAATTAATTTGTTTTATTATTGTTATTTATTATTATTATTTTAAGTTTTTATTTATTTTTGTATGTGTATGAATGTACTGTCTGCATGTAGGTTTGTGCACCTGTGTCATACAATGCCAGGGAGGTCAGAAGAGGGTGTCGGATTCCCCTGGAACTGGAGTTAAAGATGGTTCTCAGCTGCCATGTGGATGCTGGGGATAGAACCCGGGTCCTCTGCAAGAGCAGTCAGCGCTCTTAACTGCTAGGCCATCTCTCCAGCCCATATTATTATTATTATTATTATTATTATTATTATTATTATTTGTGTGCCTTGCCTACATGCATGTAAGTGTATCGCATGTGTTCAGTGACCTAGGAGACCAGAAATGATTTTCTTATCCTATGGAACTGGAGTTACAGATGGTTTTTAATTACCATGTGGGTTCTATGAACCACATCAGGCTCCACTGAAAGAGTAGTCAGCGCTCTTAATTGCTGAACCATCTTTGTAAACTCTCTGCAAATGCAATGTTACTAACAGTACCATAAAATTTATCTGATCTGTCACTTCAGAAAAAGTTTATTTCTGATTCTTTTTTTTAAACATTTTTTATTGATGCTTTGTGCATTTCATACATCATTTTCCAATTCAGTTCAGGCATATTTCCCTTTCCCTTCCCCCCCACCCCCACCCCATCCCAGATCATGCATTCTGCCATAACTGTCCTGCATATTTCTTTCAGTTTTTTTTCCATTTTTTAGCTATAAGTGATAATCCATGAGTACAAGCATCCTTCATGTAAAAACAATTTGCAGGCTGTTGTGCCAAAGAGTGATTATGTCCATTTCTCATTTTTCCTCCATGTTCAAAGATTCTATGAAATCCACATATAAATATATTTAAAAACATAAATAAATGTCTGAAAGACTGTGTAGATGTGGCAGTCAGTTTACTGTAACTATATCCACATACCTGAGATCAACAGCCTACAAGGAAGACTTATTGGTTCCATCTTTGAGAGGCTTTAATACTTCTCTTGGTCTGTTTGCTTTGAGGCTAATGTTGATTCAGAACCCCAGGGCAGAAATGTATAATATGGAAAATCTTCTCATGGCTAGAAAACAAAAGTGGGAAGGATGGTAGCTGCTAAGATCCTCTTCAACAGCACATCCCCAAGGTTTTGCAACATCCCAATGGTTACAAAACTTAGACAAGCCCATGTTTCCACAGAGATATCTTCTGATGACAAGATCTTTAAAATTTCAGATTTGGGGAGCATTTAACATTACCCCATGGCAATATATATTTTATCAAAGAAAGAGAATATTTTCCTTCGCATTATCATCTAACAAGGTGAATTTTACTTATTAACTTAATACTTATTAACTATTTAGAGGAGCTGTAAAATATGATTATGGAATACAAAGA
Organism: Rhizomys pruinosus; assembly: GCA_009823505.1. Taxonomy (NCBI): domain Eukaryota; kingdom Metazoa; phylum Chordata; class Mammalia; order Rodentia; family Spalacidae; genus Rhizomys; species Rhizomys pruinosus. The sequence continues at coordinate 1,764,564 of VZQC01000816.1, read as the reverse complement.
ATTTAAAGACATATATCTGGTGGAGCTAATGAATTTATTTTATATTCCTTTTTAAAGATTTTTTAAAGTTATGTATAAGGATTTTTGCCTGTATATGTACCCCAACTGTATAAAGGAGCCTGCAGAGCCAGAGAATGCATTGGATCCCCTGGAACTTGAGTTAGTAAAGGATGTGATCTGCCATGCTGGTGAAAGCTGTGCACCCACCATACTGGAAATGGTACCCACATCTTCTAAGAAAGCAGAAATCCTCCTTCATTGCTGAGCTATCTCCCCAGTGCCCATTCCATGTTCTTCCTTAATAAAAATGTGTTTATGTCTGTCTGTGTAGGGGTATGCACACATGATTGAAGTGCCCATGGAATATAGGTCACAGGTTTTAAGAACTGAAACTTGGTCCTCTGAAGCAAGATCCAGCTTGAATTGGGGGCTATTTCTCAGCAAAGGCCCCCCAGAGCACTACATGGATGGGAGTCAGGCGATTTTTCTGACTCTGCCCCAGGAAGAAGCAGACAACATGGTGAAGAAGCAGACAACATGGCCCAGGTGCATGATACTGGATGGGGCAACAGTGTGCAGTGGTACAGAATTGGGGGCCTGTGTTTGGCTCTGGGAACTGACATCATTTTGCTTATAAAAGCTGGCTGTAGCAGGCAATAAATCAAATTCTCCATTACCATCTGCATTACTCACTTTTCTGTTGCTGTGATAAAACCACCATGAGCAAGGGAACTTATAAAAGGAAGAGTTTATTTGAGCTAATGATTGACGGTTCCAGGGAATTAAAGTCCATTGTGGCAGGAAGCATGGTGGCCAGGGCTGGAGCAGCAAGCTGAGGGTCACATCTAGCAATGAGCACAGGAAGTCAAGAGAGATACTGGAGACCTCAAGTCTTTTTAAACTCACTAAGCCTACCCCCAATGACATAATTCCTTCAGCACGGCTACACCTTCTAAGACCTCCAAGAACAGTGCCACCAACTGGAGACAAAATGTCTGAATACTTAAAGATTTTGGGGGACACTCATTCAAACCACCACATTCCACTCCCTGGCCCCCATAGGCCCCTGACCATATAAAATGCAAAATGCATTTGGTCCAAACTTACAGGTCCCCATAGTCTTTACAAGTCTCAATTCTATTCAAAAGTCTTCAGCCCAAAGTCTCTTCTGAGACTCAGGCTAATCTCTCAGCTGTAAGCTCCTGTAAAATCAAAAGACAAATTACATACTCCCAACATACAGTGGAACCAAATACACATTTCCATTCCAAAAGGGAGGAATAGGGGCATAGTGAGGAAATACTGGACCAAAACAAGGCGAAAAACCTGCAGGGCAAACACCAAGTCCAGTAGCTCCATGTTCGACTTCTGGGACTTGACTTCCAAAGGGCTTAGATGGCTCAACTCTTCTAGCTTTGCTTGCAACATACATCTTTTAGGCTGGTACCACTCCCTGTATACAGCTCTCCTTGGCAAATATCTCACAGGTCTGACATCTCGAATGTCTTCTTGGGGTCTCCGTTGCCAACCAGGCTTCACATTCACAGCTTCATGCAATGGCCTATCAGGGCCTTCTTTATTCAGGGATGCCCCTGCTGCACTCTGCCTGGCCTCTGTGGCTCTCTGAAACGACAGACGAAGAACTGATAACCCCTTCACTCTTGCATCCTTCGTGCCTCTAAAGCCAGCACCACGTGAATGAAATTGCTGAATTTGGCTGCAAGTTCGGGATGTTCTCTCTCTCCAATTTAACCACATTTGCAAATTTTCTCTGCCCTGGACTTGGAGTAGAAAATGCTTTCAGTATTTTCCTTTCAAAAATTGGAAGCTTAGCTGGGTGTGGTCTTGCCCTGAAGGTACTTTTTCTGTTGTTTACTTGTAAATCTCCAGGCCTCTCCTTAATCACTTTAATCTCACTTTTTCCATTGTTTACTTTTAAATGGCTAGGCCTCTCCTTAATCACTTTGGTCTCCTTATCAAAAGGAACCTCTCCTTCACATGCCTTGGCCCCACCTTTAATCTTCCTAGTGCAGTTTTCAGATCCAAACTGTACATTCTGCATTTCTTTCTGCCCCATCTGTTCTTCTTCACTGTAGATCTGTACAATATTCACCATTAATAACCTCACCACCAGTTCTACATTAGGCTGTCTTGAAATATCATCTGCCAAAGACTTTAGTCCATTGCTTTTCAACTTAGCATCAGGCAAGCATCTGGGCTGTGTGCAAACTGCTGCCAGACTCTTTATCAAAATATCCCAGTTGCTGCCTAAGTCTTTATTTTCCTCTGGAACTACATTTTTTGCAACAATGCTTTCTTCCTGGCTTCTACTAGAATGGCCCATTAAGCTCTGCTTACAGTAGTCAACAGCTTTTCTAGCTCAAATTTCCAAAGTCTTCCACATTTCTCCAAACATCCACATGGTCAGGTTCTTTATAGCTAACAGCCCACTCTCTGGTACCAAATAACTGTATTAGTCACTTTTCTGTTGCTGTGATAAACCACCATGAGCAAGGGAACTTATAAAAGGAAGAGTTCATTTGAGCTTATGATTGATGGTTCCAGGGAATTAGAGTCCATTGTGGTGGGAAGCATGGTGGCTGGGGCTGGAGCAGCAAGCTGAGGGTCACATCTCCCAATGAGCACAGGAAGTCAAGAGAGATACTGGAGACCAAAAGGCTTGTTAAACTCACTAAGCCTGCCCCCAATGACATACTCCCTTCAGCACAGCCACACCTTCTAAGACCTCCAAGAACAGTGCCACCAACTGGAGACAAAATGTCTGAATACTTAAAGCCTATGGGGGACACTCATTCAAACCACCACACCATCATTACAGAATTCCTGGCTGTCATTATTTTTTGTGTGCAGGCCTGCATTTCCTGTGGGTGACGTGAGTTGGATGGGGTCTTTGGACCACCAATCTGTATAACTGATGTGGTGAAGTGAGTTGTGATTGGACATAGACTAAAGATAGGTCATAAGCCATCAGCCTGAAATTTGAGTAACTGTATAAGTTACAACAGAGGGAAGTGTTCAAGCCTCAACACAAGGATTCCAAATATGATCAAAGATGATCCTGAAGTATAAAACAGATCTTAATTGACTAAAACCATGGCTATGCCCTTCGTTTTCATGAAGAAAATTTAATTGGAATACTGCATCATTTCATATTCTTTTGAAATGTAATAACAAGTAGAGTTTTGATTACTGTTCCTTACTGGTGTGAACATGTAACTTATTGATGCATTTAAAGTAAAGAAACAATGGATTTAGGCCCACAGTCCAAGAGAGATATAGTCTATCATGGTGGTAAGGTATGGCAGGAGGCGAGTGAAGTCAGATTGCATCTGGCTAGGTATATCTCATCTGTAGTCAGGAGTCAGAGAGAAATGGACACTGCTGTTCAGCTCAGTTTCTCCTTTTTGCCTTCTAATTCAGTTTGAGATCTTAGTCCAACATGGTGATGTAGCCTACAATCAACATGGCATTTGGTTTCTCAATTAAACCTCTCTGGAAATATTTCAGAAGTCTGTCTTCTAGATTATTCTAGATCTAGTTGAATTAACATTGATGTTTAATCATTAGAGATGGTAAAACCCATAAATCATTTTCCATTGGCTCTTGGCATAAGCAATTTACCTAACCTTATTTTAAATAGTATTCTAATCTAATATATANATATATATATAAATGCTTGCAGAGTAAATACTTTGGTCAGCATCTTTCCATATGTAAATGTGAGCATTTAGAGAAGTATTGGCTTTCTCCTTTGAAACTGAGTGTCTTAAAGGACATTATCTAATAAAATCTTAACACACTTCAGAAATACCTGCTTACTAATCAAGTATATCACATATAAATACCACAACATCTTCAAACAAGACAGAAAAATTTATGGAGATGTCATCAGTCACTCATATATATATATATATATATATATATATCAGTCATCTCAACAAATATGTTGTAAATCTCATGTACTGTGTTCATCAAAACTATTTTGAGTTAAAAGCATTTCTGTTTTCAAGAAGAATAAACTTGCATGGAGACTGATATTGCTGAACTTCTAGTCACATCTAAAATGACAGATGTGTTCACTGATACAAAAGAGAAGTGTGTGATAATTTAAAGACTGTTATGAAACATGACCTTCATTCATCAGGGATGTAGAAAAAAGAAGAATCAAAGTTTGACCCCTAAGAGTTAGACTAACAAAGGTGTTTCCATGCAGAGAGTCAAGGCAGAGAGCTAAGTCCAGGAATGTGTGCAAATAAGCACAGAAATAAAAGGGGGGCATTGGGGTAAACATAGACACATTGTAAGAAGAGAGATGTGGGCTCAGTCTTCTCTTGAAGGTTCCTGGGTGCTGCTGGTCTGTTACAGTTTTATTTATTTTTCTTCCCAAAGAAATGAAAACACGTCCTTAATTCCACCATCAACAGACACTATGTGACAGTACATGCATTTTCATTTTCATCACTAATAACTTTCTTAAAAATTAATGCAAATGTTAAAATCATAATTATCCTCAAAGTGAGAAAAAAGAAACTTCTGAAATTGTTTAGAAATATAATGATTGGGGGTGAAGAGATGGCTCAGCTGTTAAGAGCACTGACTGCTCTTGCAGAGGGAATCGGCTCAGGTCCCAACATCGCAGTACCTGCATGGCATCTAGAAACTGTCTGTAATTCAGTTCCCAGGATCCACCACCCTCTTGTGACCTCTTCAGACATTTCCTGACATGGATGCACTTACATGCATGCAGGCAATACACTCATACACATAAAAAAAATAATAAATAAAATATTTTAAAATGTGCATAATGATAAAAACAAGACTGAGAAATACACATTTTTTACATTCTTCATTTTCAGTGTTTCTGGTGTGAGTTACATGATAAAAGAGAAAGACAAGCACCTAGTGTACTGAATTATGACTTAAAAGGTAACCTTTCTCCACTTATGTGTGGCCATCAGTTTCTTGAGGTCCAAACTCACATCTGTATCTCCAGCCTAGCACACTGATTAAAGTGTGACTCATGGATGGCTCTCTAAGCAATAGTTTGAGTGGTACAATGTGCACTTTATTTGCACTAAGTATTAATTAGAAAATTATTGGATAGTTCATTTTTAAATCCATATCAGGATTCATTTGTTTTCCAACAGATACTGAATCTTATTTCTCTTTGGTGGAAAAATAGAATAATTAATAATGCCTGGATGACCCAGTTTGGGGGTTGGTTATAAAAACAAATAATATTTTTATACGTGACAGGTCTGAAAAATTTGGAAACAGTGGTCAGATATAAAGAACAGGAATAGTCAGATATGATAACTTTCTATCACTCATTACAAACTTAAAGGAGAATCAATATTCCTTTTTAATACATTTTTATTTTACTTATTTTTATTTTATGTGCATGAGTGTATTCCCTGTATGTATGTGAGACCATCCAAGTTGTGCAACTGATTTTCTTGTTCATGGAAATCAGAAAAGGGTGTTGGATCCCCTGGAAATATAGTTACAGGTATGTTAGCTGCTATATGGGTGCTGGGACTCAAACCCCAAGTTGTCTGCAAGAGCAGCCAGTGCTCTTAACCACTGAGCAGTCTCTCCAGCCTCAGAGTCAGCATTCTATATAAATGTTAACTAGGAGTCATGTCTATCTTGAGCCAGTTTTGGCAATCAAGACAAAACAAGGAAAAAGAAATGTCCAGTTGCTTAATATTTTTCAAATATTAACTACAATACATTACAAGATCTTCACTGATGATTTTTAAATTTAATGTAATTTCAGAAGAGCAAAATAATAGATTCACCTGAGTACAACTTTTGAAGTTGTACTTCACATAAATAACTTTCAATTAACCTACCTCCCAACACACACACACACACACACACACACACACACACACACACACACNACTCAAACCCCAAGTTGTCTGCAAGAGCAGCCAGTGCTCTTAACCACTGAGCAGTCTCTCCAGCCTCAGAGTCAGCATTCTATATAAATGTTAACTAGGAGTCATGTCTATCTTGAGCCAGTTTTGGCAATCAAGACAAAACAAGGAAAAAGAAATGTCCAGTTGCTTAATATTTTTCAAATATTAACTACAATACATTACAAGATCTTCACTGATGATTTTTAAATTTAATGTAATTTCAGAAGAGCAAAATAATAGATTCACCTGAGTACAACTTTTGAAGTTGTACTTCACATAAATAACTTTCAATTAACCTACCTCCCCACACACACACACACACACACACACACACACACACACACACACACGCTTACAAGAAAGAAGAAAAGACCAATTGCAGGAAGAGAACATTAAAAGCAATGTTTTCTTTTTCTTTTCCCACAAGGTAAAAATATCCATCAATTTCCTGGGGTCATTCTTGATCGATGGACATCTGACCTCTGAAGGTACCGTAAGTGCTAAAAGGTATTTTTAAGACATACTTCCTATTTTTGTTCACAATTGGCCTGAGGACATGATCCCTAGAAAAAGAACAAATAAAGATATTTTAAAAAGAAGTAGCTGATCCAATGTATAAGATAAATTCTCTTTATATTGTGTAGAGCTACATTTCTCCATAATTTGCCTTTGTTTTTTGTTTGCTGTTTTATTGTTTCAGAATTTCATGCACTTATACAATGTATTTTGATCAAATCTACTTCTTACCTCCTCACTGTAGTCTCATCCTCTGTATCTCCCTGCACTTCTACCTCCCAAATTCTTATACTCTTTTTTCTTAACACTCAAGTAATTAGTCTACATAGTCATGTGGCCATCCAGTGGAATGTGGATACCCTTCCAGGGGCTGCAATTCTGCAGAAAACTGACTTTCCTTCCCAACAGCTGCCATCAGTTCTCTAAAGTGCTTCACAGAGATGGGACTTCATGAGCCACCCCACATCCATGCTGGAATTCGGCCTCATTTGATCGTGTGCATGCCTTGTGGGTGCAGTCGGAACAACTGAAAAGAAAAAAATGAACTATGAAAGCTTGAGATAAATAGATGAAGGTAACAATCATCACAATAATTAACATAACCCAGGCCCAGAAAGACAAAAGACTGGTGCTGTCTCATATGTGGATTCTAGCTTTAAATCTTTAGATATATGGCTTTAAATTTGGAATGCTATAGAAAGTACTGATGGGGGAGTGGATTTTAGGGGAACTAGGATAGTAGATTAATAGTTTTACATGGATATGCAGAACATAGATATTAAATAATTGGAAACACTCCTAAGACACTCTAAAAGTACAATTGTAAACTATAAATTCAATATAAAACATTAGAGTTAATTTATGTTACAGAGATTTTTTTCACACTAACTTTGAGACTCAAATTCACTCATGCTTTATCAGAAAATGCAGATCACTTAGGGTTAGATATCTCAGAGACACTCATTCTCAGTTTGATCAGTTATGGAACTCTATAGCTGTCTAGATCTGTTGCAAAAGGGAAGCTTTTTGATGACTGATCTGAGGTCTACTTGTCAATACAAGGATACATAACATAAAGTAAGAAATTTTTCTGAGGATATGATATATGTAGGTTTTACTGTAGGATCTATGATCCCTCCAGCCATGTGTATTCGGCTATGTTCACAACACCACCCAAGAGTTCCCTCCCATTGTGCAGACTTTTTTTATATTAAATAGCTGTTGATTACCCTACAAATAAAAATGAGTTGATCATACCCATAGCTGTCATTGTTGTAGTTACTAGGCTTTATAGCTGGGTTAAGTCATTGATTATTTTTCTCTTTTCGTACTTTGCATGGTGTCTTCTGGTAGTATGAGAGCTAGTCTTCAAGAAGGAGGCTTCTAGGGCAGTTCCACCTCCATTGATCCAGGGATCATTGCAGATGAGGGGGAGGAAAAACTGTAAAAGCCAGGGGTGGTAGATGATCTCAAGGAAACAGTCTTTCAGTGGGCTGGGGACATGCGAACTTACAGCAATGACGACACCAGAGCATACATAAGACCCACGCAAACTGAAAGCAGGTAAGAACTCAGAATAGAAGTGGGGGAATGAACAAGAAACTCCAGTCTTAGCTGAGGAACTATTGGCAACTGATCACTGCTGAGTGAGGTAAGAGTTGGTCTTTATGGAACTGACACTAGATAGATTGAGTAGGCTCCAGTAGAAGGTCTCACACTGAAGGATATAAATTGACTCCATAGGCCTTACCTATATGATAGAGTGCATGAAATTTGGCAGTGGTTGGGATATGGAGGGTGTGCAGAAAGGATACAGGGCCTAAATATGATCAAGAATGAAGTGCACAATATTCAAAATTTAAAGGAAAATGCAGATTGCCTGGCTCCTATGGGGCCCATGATCCAGCCGCCACATCCAACAGCAAACCACTAGAGCATCCAGTGGACAGCTTGCTAAATTCAGCCAGTGAATGCACTAGTCAGGCTTAGGGCAGCCATCTATTATAACCATCTCAATAGTGTATACTCATGCTGAGGTGCCATTGCCTATGCTTCTAGAATCAAAGATACTGACACCAACCTGTTCTCAGAGCACTTAACATTCTGGTCTATCATTGCTTCTCCCTTCGTTCTGAGTCTCTAAACAACACGGCACATTTAAAATCATACTACTCTTGTGAAAAATAGTTAACATGCATACACCATATGGATGGATTTCTTTACAGTTTTCCTATTTTATTATGTCCCACTTTACTAATTTTTAATAGTTGATAGAACAAATGATTTCAAAATTAATGTATGACCCATTTAGCTAATAGAAAGTAATATCGTAAAGATATCCTTAATATAAAGAATCATTCTGGGGACTAGAAAATCTGGAAGAATTAATTGTGATTCGGCACCAGCTAGCAGGAAGCCCAAGTGAGAGCTAACACAGGCTCCTGGGTAGCAACTCCTGCCATAGCAGTGACTCTAATCTCTAAAATGTGCTTTGATGCTTGATGCTCACTTTGATAACAGAGTAAAATTTTAGAAATGAATATATCAGAGGCCAGGCTTAAGTCTCCACCCCCCACACCCTAGTAAGACTGTATGCAAACCTATCACTACCTTGAATGCCACACAGAACCATGGACTAGCAAAAGAGAGGACCTATTGAGAGATCACACCATGTCATACCTCCAACCAAAGTTGTGCTTCTGACAAACTGGGTCATTTTCAGTGCAATGAATCAGAACTTGACAAATGTATAAGCACAGGTGATCAAATAGACTGTTGAGACCAGTTCCTTATATGATTGTCATTAAACAAATACTGCAGAAGACACACTGTTTAAAATAAAGAAGTTTCAATTATAGGCACCTGCCTAAATGTTACAAGATGTAGTTTCTGTGTTTAAACAAAACCGTCGTATGTCACACAGTACATGAGTTTTGTTTTGGTTTTGGTAACAATTACAGAGCAAGTGATTGCTGTATTTTCATTTCAGCCTTTTTCTCCATCACAAACAATTATGTTGTTTTGTGAAGGCTGGACCCTGGGGTAAAGTAAAGACTGTCTGTTTGTATAGGACTTTACTTTTTCTAGATCTTTGGAAGGAAAACCATCTATTCTCTTCTCACTGACTGTTAAATAAAAAGGAAATGAAATTATATAATTCAGAAAATTTTATAATCTTCAAGATGAATAAATATTATTTGTACATAAAACAAATAGCAACATCATTTGCGGGAGAAGTGAAAACTGAATACATTTGTGTGTGTGTGTGTGTGTGTGTGTGTGTGTATAGTTGGTAGTTTCCACCTTAAACAGAAACACTTAGTTTTCTTTACCATGTCTAGTTATTTAAATTATTTCTTAATGTTGCAAAGGCCTTGGAATTAATCAGCTCCATCTGCATAGACAAAAGACATGACATAGGGAACAAAAAACGGCCGAGGACAAAACTCTGGTTCCTTTCACAGGCAATAGGGGAAATTAGTGTCATCGCTAGGTTGAAGACATAAAGAGACTCAAAATTAAAAATCCTTTGAATGCTTCCAACAAGATTCCTATAATCAGCTGGAAGATAAGTAATGATCAGGCCCTTTAAAACAGTATTGTTCGCTCCATTAGAACTGTTTAAATGTACCCTACTATTCACTAGAAATTATACAAGATTACTGCAGAAACCATGCTATTGTTTCAACAAGGCACCCAGATGTTTTAAGGATGGCTTTCCCCAGCAACAGAAGGTTAAAAGCCAAGATACAAAGCCAGCTGCAGTTATAAACCTTAAGTACCAGGAGTGTCCTACCACATAGGTGCTCAATTGCCCTGACAAATTGATTTATTCTGAAGAAAGCAGGATAGAGAAGGGGTCTGGATACAAGGATAGATAGATGAGTGGAACGGGAAATTCCTTTTGAAATTGAATCAAGGTTTGGATAATTATCCAAATGAATCTTTCCAAAGCCCTTACTAAATCTGTCTAGTATTTCTTAACTTTGCAAACATCTCTTTTTATGTAGTCCACAAAATCCAGATCTAGTAGAATAGATAAAGAGAAATAAGAACATTTCAGCATACCTTGTTAACCCTCTCAGGTTTAAACAACAATATTGGCATTGCTTTTAGGGGATGATAATTAGGAGGGGGTAAATTTATTCTGAATCTTAAATATTTGTAAAGATTTCCTGTGAAGATATGATAAAGAATTGATGGGATTTTGCAAATGATTTCTACTTTTATTTTGGAAGACAGAGCACTGTGATTTTGTATTTTAAGCAATATGTAAGCATCCAGGTGAAAGCAAGTCCTGTGACACACAAAGGGAGGTAGCTCAGCTATGTTTAATGACTAATGATGTGTGGATCAAATAAAAATAAGTAATCAGACAACCTCAAACTCAATCATGCTAATGTCTAAACTTCTAGCAATGAACAGGTATGTTTAGTTCCAGATATTTTGAGAATGTATGTAAACATGAAATATAGGCTTTGCAGTTTTCTAAAATGTTTCTAATAAGCCTCTAAGCTTTGTGAATTTCATGACATTTTAAAAATTTATTTTTATTTTATGTGTATGAGTGTTTTGCCTGCATATAATAAATGCACCACATGTATGCAATACACATGGAGGCCAGAAGAGGGCATCAGATCTCCTGGAACTGGAATTATGGATGGTTGTTAACCACCATGAGGGTGCTGGGAACTGAACTTAGGTCCTCTTCATGAGCAACCAGGGCTCATAACTGCTGAGCCATGTCTCCAGCCTCTCATTTATTATTTTTTTATTTTATGTGTGTGAGTGTATCGCCTGCATGTGTGTAAGTGCACCCATGTCATGTAGTACCCATGGAGGTCAGAAGAGGGCATCAGATCTCCTGGAACTGGAATTATGGATGGTTGTTAACCACCATGAGGGTGCTGGGAACTGAACTTAGGTCCTCTTCATGAGCAACCAGGGCTCATAACTGCTGAGCCATGACTCCAGCCTCTCAGTTTTTGTTTTTGTTGTTGTTGCTGTTTGTTTTGCCTGCAAAGAGTGTTAGAACACAAAGTATGTGCAGTGCCCACAGAGGCCAGAAGAAGGCATGAGATCCCCTGGAACTGAGGTTATGTGTGACTGTTAGCCATCTATGGGTGCTGGGAAATGAAACTGGGTCCTTTGTAAGAATGCCATGTGCTCTTAGCTGCTGAGCCATCTCTCCAGCCTCTTCTGTGACATTTTTCACATTTTCCTAGATGAATCTAGGTTTTGATATCATTTGAAGTCTTAAGATATAGAAAGACCAGTGGGCATTAATATAACCAACAGCATGTTGTTGTGCTCCATGCATTCATTTTTCAGAAGTAGTAACTAGTTTGAATCTTTAGCCTTTGAGAATGTTGACTATTTTAGGAAATGAATATCTTGCACCCAACAAAGTTATAGGTTTCCTGTGAAACAAAGACAAGTTGGGTTCCGTGAGCTTCCTCAGCACTTAGATCCTTACAGACAGAGATATGCCTCCCCAGACATAATTTTCCCTCTCAGGCTCTCTTTAATTCTTGAGCCACAGTGGTACTCTTAAAGAAGGCTGAAACTGGGGCTGGAGGGATTGCCTAGCGGTTAAGAGCGCCGACCGCTCTTGCAGAGGATCCGGGTTCGATCCCCAGCACCCACATGGCGGCTAAGAACCGTCTGTGACTCCGGTTCCAGGAGAACTCCAGTTCCAGGGGAATCCGAGACCCTCTTCTGACCTCCGCGGCATCGCACGACACGGGTGCGCAGACCTGCATGCAGACAATACATTCATACACATAAAAATAAATAAATAAATAAATAAATAAATAAATAAATAAATAAATATTTAAAAAAAAAAAAAAAAGAAGGCTGAAACTGGAAAAGACCTGTCCCAGGGAAAACGAGGAAGTGGCATTGCATTTGTCTTGAGATCATAAAAATAGCTTTATTGTCTTATGACATGCAAAATATATCCTTTAAAATTTCCCAGATTCCAGTTCTGATGATCACCTGTCCTCATCCCAACAGGTAAACCCAATCTAAATATTAACAAGGTCATATTGAAGTTCTGTATTGCAAGCACTTTATTCTTTGATTTATTTAAATTTAATTTGTTTAAATTTACAGATAAAATTATATTTATACAATATAATTATCTGAACTAAATTAAGAAATGAAGCAATTTATCTAAATAACCTATTTATTACCATGCATGGTAAACATGTTTGTGGGAGAAATCTTCAAGTTTTCTATTACAGATACCGTGTTGTGTAATAAGAGTCTTGAATTCCTCTCCCTAGTTAGTTAAACACTGTCTAGGTTAGTTAACATTTACCTGTTCAACCAGCCCAGATCTTGATAATTGCCAATTTACAGTTTATGAGATGAATGGTTTCCATTCTGCATATGAATGAGAGCACAGAGGATGTGTCTTATTTCCCAACATTATGTCTTCCTAGTCTATGCACTTTGTCACAAATGAACAAGATTCATCTTTCTCTGCTCACATTCCATTTTGCATATTTACCATGCTTTTTTGCATGCTTATCCATTCATGGATGCTGTTGATGGTTTATCTTGGTGATCATATATGTGCTAGAATGAGCAGGGGAAAGAAGGCATCTCTTACAGTTAACTCATTAATACACACACATAAACACAGCACACACACGTACACACATTCTAGGGTGGCTAGACTTTTTGGTAGTTCTATTTACATATTTTTGGAGGACCTCCACACTGAAATCAATAATGATTTCAGTAGCTCACCCTTTCCATTAACATGAGTTCCTTTTTCTCCACATCCTTCCCAATACTTGCAGTCTTGTTTATTTAGTTATAAAATATTTTATTGATGTTTTGTGTATTTTGTACATCATTTCTCAGTCCAATTTAGACATATTCCCTTTTCCATATCACCTATGCCAGTTCATTCAGTCTGCAATACATGTCTTGTATCTTTTTCTCAGTCTTTTTAAAGTTTTTCTCTGCAGAGGTTTATTGTTTGGTCAAAAGTTACCTGTTTCGCCGGTCATGGTGGCGCATGCCTTTAATCCTAGCATTTGGGAGGCAGAGGCAGGCGGATCTTTGTGAGTTCAAGGCCAGCCTGGTCTACAGAGAGAATTCCAGGACAGCTGGGGCTACAGGGAGATCCTGTCTCGAAAAGACCAAAAAAAAACGAAGTTACCTATTTCAGTCAGTTATTTGAACAAGTCCTTTGGTCAATGTTGTTTCCTCCCATTTGTATTGGTCCAAAATATGCATATATATATATATATATATATATATATATATATGCCAAAATTATGACCTCTGAAAACAAACTATATATTAATTCCAAAATATGTATATGTTTAGTTCAAATTTTTCCCTTTAATATTTATATTACTCTAAAATATGAATACATACCCTCTATCTGAAATGAGGTGACACATCACTATCCTTTTAACTTGCATTTTCTTTTTTTTATTTATTTATTTTATTATGTGTATGAATGTACACTCTGCATGTAGATCTGTGCATCCCTGTGGTGCAATGCCGCGGAGGTCAGAAGAGGGTGGATTCCCCTGGAGCTGGAGTTAAAGACGGTTGGTTCTCAGCCGCCATGTGGGCACTGGGGATTGAACCGGAGTCCTCTGCAAGAGCAGTCGGTGCTCTTAACTGCTAGGCCATCTCTTCAGCCCCTGCATTTTCTTAATGATAAGGGATTTTGAGTATTTTGTCATATATCTCTTGGGCATTTGCATGATTTTATTTTGTAAGAAATATCTAACCAATTGATTTTGTGATGGGAAAAAAATCAGTTCCATCATTATTTGGTTGTTTGAACTCTTTAACATTTTGGAAATTAATTTTAGACTCAGAAGAATATGAGAAGTAGGGGGAAATATTTCATATGTTATTTGACATACCCAAAGTATTCAAGTAGAAATAATCCCATCTTTGGCAACAGGGTGCTTTTTAACTATTAGTTGCATGAAAATTAGCATAAGGGGTTGTTAAGTCAATAATAATAATTATGATAATCGTGTGTTTGCCGAAGGGTTCATTTAGGTCCACTCTGACTGTTCTCAGGCAAACCCTCATCCAAGGATGTAATGTTTTAAAAAGAATTTATCATGTCTATAGGAAAGTTCCCTACCAGAAGATTTTAGTTTGCATTGTTGTTTTGAAACAATAATAGAAAAGGACCCCAGCTAACCCAGAGCCCTGACATTGGTGTCTTACTAGTGAGGAGAAATGAGAAAAATCAGTAAACAGGGATTTAATCTCTCTCTCTCTCTCTCTCTCTCTCTCTCTCTCTCTCTCTCTCTCTCTCTCTCTCCTGAACCTTCTCACTATCCTTCCTCATCTATCCTGCCTAAGACACCCCCCCCCAAAATCTTCCTTACATTCATTGGAGTCAGAAAGGACTGTGTTCTTTTCTGAAGGTTTCCTCTATTCACGGCAGAATGCTTTAACTTTTCTCTGGCGTTCGTCTATCTTTCCATTTCCCAAGTGTCATATTTGGTACTAAAAAGGTAATAGAATTAGCATCCTTTTCCTGTCTGAAGAAATTTCTAGAGAGTTACTCCCTTATTTTTAAACTCTTTCCATTAAATAAAAATGTGCTGTTCCTGGTATTTTTTTTTAATTTTTTAAAATTTATTTATTATTTTTTATGTGTATGAGTGTACTGTCTGCATATAGGTTGGTGCACCTGTGTCAAGCAATGCCGTGGAGGTCAGAAGAGGGCGCTGGATTCCCCTGGAGCTGGAGTTAAAAGACGGTTCTTAGCCACCATGTGGGTGCTGGGAATCGAACCCGGGTCCTCTGCAAGAGCAATCAGCTCTCTTAACTGCCGAGCCATCTCTCCAGCCCCCTTTGCATGTTTTAAATAATGTATTTGCATTTTTATATGTAAAAGTGTTTGGCCTGCATGTATCCAAGTGTGTGCAGTGCACATGGCGGCCAGCAGAGGGCATCAATCCCCTGAAACGAGTTACAGATAGTTCTGAGCAATGCTGGAAAATATCAAAAGATCAGCTATTTTGTATGATGAAAGTTATACATTTTGTTGGAAACAGTTTACTTATATTTATGCAGTTGGCTCTATATTATGCAAAGTGGAGGGGAACTGTTTTTATCAAACACTCTGCCTTAGACCTTAAAACTTTGATTTTGTGTCTTTAAATTAATATAACATCAGTTACCTTTTATCTTCAATACAAAGTTGGGAATACTAACCTCTATTTAAACCATGCCTTATTAAAAGTGGTTGCTATTGACTAAGTTTTCTGTTATTTCAGTTTATATTATATGTCTCATATGTCTCCAGGTCCAGCCTCCCATGCATGTTCACAGCGGTAGCTAAAAGGATTCTTAAAAAAATGTGGAAATAACAAGAAAGGGGAAGATCTTTATAATCCCTTAAACTACTTTTGGTCTCCTAAAAGCTGAAAGTGCTTTTTCCATGAAGAAATTGCTTTCTTGAATACATGTCAACCTGCCCTTATTCACCTTTTTGTGAAACTGGTATCTGAATATATCAAATGTCAGAACTGGTAGCAAATTTTGCAAGCCTTATTTTGAAAGTCAAACACATCTGCTCAGAGGGCAGCAGTCAGCAGTTTCTGAAGTTATAGATGAAATGATAGGGCATTGTCCTTCATAATGAAGTTTGGGGAAAGAAATAAAGAAGTAAGATAATGAGGAATTTATTCTAGAGTAAGGTCACCGTTTAATTACTGGAATCAAATGCCAGCCACACCCACAGGGAACAAGCACCATCCCATACCTAATGACTGCATGCCATTTTTTGACTCAATTTTCTAAGGAACAAGAAACATCTGTCTTTTTCAGTCTCTTCACAGCATTCAACCCCGTGGACAGATGTTTTCAAAACCACGTTGTCTGTGAACATTTAAAGGAATACTATATTTGCATAAACTCTGGGAATTCCCAGCTTCGTGCTTTCCATACTGCTTGAGTTTTTTTTTTTTTTAATCAACATTTTTTTTTTTTTGTTCTGTACCCATCGTTTTGTTTTACTCCTCATAAAGCAGACATTGTGTGCACACATCTGTTAAATCTGGGCTGCTTTTATTGCAGTTCTGTTCTTCCAGAAACAGGAAGGATTAATTACCACAGACCAGCTCTAGAAGCACCCCGGGTTTCTTAACACAAAAAATTAATTCAGAGTTGACAAAACTCTTTCAGACACAGCCTGCTTCCTGCTGAGGGCGCTTTATTAGCATATTCTTCCCAGAAAAAAAAGTGCCTGATAGACCCTTTTTACCTCTCCTTGGAGTTCAATTTGTACAGCACTGAGTGACAGGCAGTAAAATGGCTTGAACATATCTAAGGCAAGTTGCCAAAATCCTCCCGATAGCAGCACTTTGGAGCCTTTGTTCAGAGTACATTAAAGTCACGGAAGGTCCGTGTACTGTAGACAGCACAGGCCAGGCAGGATGTTCTCAGTAAGACAAAACAGCAGGTGATAAATGACATTAAATAACAGTGAGAATTTACCACAGACTAAATTAAGTACTGGAGTGAAATGTTCTCAGCTCCAAGGCTATATTAACAGTGAATTTATAATTAGGCGATTATCATTCTTTTTAGTATTTGAGGAAGTCTATACGCAAAAATGATGAAGACAGCTCTATTTGACTCTGGAGACACGTTGCTGGAAGTGGTTCTAAAAACGCTGGCGAATAATTCTTCTTTCAGGCCTTATAAAGTCATTTATAAAAATAAGTGCTTGGAAGAGAGTTGGATTGCTGAAGATCTTATATACAGCTATGCATACACATACACAAAGACTATTAATAAACTGCTATTTCAGAGAACAGACTTATTATAAAATCAAACTCCCCCACATTATGATTTCTGTGGGTATCCCCTAAACTAGTCAGACATTTCCAGTTTGTGGAGATTTTTATATGAGCATTTAATTTTGTGTTTGGTTTTCCATTAGAAACTAAGATCTTTAAAAGTTTGCTTCTTTTCTAACTCTTAAGGAATTTCTTCGTAGCTCTACCGTATCTGGAGCTTTTAGAAGACTATTTCCACTTGAATTCCACCCTAACTATTTCCACTTGAATTCCACCCTAAAGCCTCTTAAAATCTAAAGAATTATAAGTCCATCTTTCAGAACACTATGTCAGAAAATAAAAGGATAATTTTATCTAGCCCATTGACTGGCCTCTAACTTTGTCGAATGCCCTTTAATCAAAACACTAATCATAGAAAGCAAAACAAAATAAAACAAAACCATAACTAAAACCAAAGCACATACACAAAAGAAAAGCGTTGCGAGAAGACAATAGAAATCTATATTTTAAACTCTTAAAATATTTTTTCATTTTTATTTTTATGTTTATGAATATATTGCCTGCATGTAGGTAAGTGCAGCCATGTCGTGCAATGCCTGCAAATGTCAGAAGAAGACACCTGATCCCCTGGAACTGGAGCTATGGATGGTTTTTAGCCATCATTTGGTTGCTGGGACTTGAATCTGGGTCCTCTGCAAGAAAGGCCAGTGCTCTTAACTTCTGAGTAATCTCTCCAGCCCTATTTGTTAAACTCTTGGGCATCATTATTTCTGTATTATATTCTTTCCCATCCTGCAACCATCAAATAGATAGCCTCAGTTTCCTGTTTGTGAAGAACTCCTTCCTACAGCAGGGGCATGTTGTCAGCAGTGGCCAAAGCCACATATGGACCTTTAGCAGGATCTCACCATCTTGTGTATTTTTTATGAGGATTTCTTATAAAACTCGAATACTTCATATTTGGCAACCAAGTCTCATACGTCTAGACATAGTATTGTACTTGCTTCCAATTGCATTTCCATAATAAACTAGAGCCCATTCATTCATAACTTTCTCCAAAATTCTCCTTTTGGACTTTAAACTCTCCAGGCTAAGCTTCAGCCAAAAGTTGAATATTTGGAAAGTTTCTGCTAAAACCATTTTATCAGATATTGACTTATATGACTCAAAAATCATTTTCCATATGTCCGCAAGAATTATTACCCAGAAAAAGGAGTCCAGAAGGAGCTGACTTTTATAATTTAAAGTTTTGAATCTGACTATTCCTTTGAGAGACAAACTCCAAAGCTGGAATGAAGGATTCAAATTCAAAACCAAAATGTGCATATCTCCCTGCAAATTCCACTAAAGCGTAAACATATGCGCCCACCACACAGGCCTTTTCAGTTTTGGTGCATGGAGATTGTGCCTTAGCATGCCATTTATTTTGTCTTGAAAAAATTATGGAAATCCAAACTAACCTATAAGAAGTTTCCAAGTCCTAAAACATCAATATGTGTGTGTATGGGGGGGGGGGGTCTTAAGCTTGTCTACCATGGTGGTACATTCTTTTTTACTTAAGTTTTCTCAATGCATGTATTTGTTGATTTTTTTGTGCATTTAATACAATACATCTTAATCATACTTAGACATCCCTCCTTCATCCTCACCTCCCCATAGCCCCCCCCATAGACAGGATTTCATGCATTATGTCCTATATATTAAGGTTTATCAAGCCAAGTTTGTGTTCCCAGATGTCTGTAGGTGTGAATTCATCCACTAAAGTCTACTCAGCCTATCTAGAGTCTCTCTTTTAAAGATCAATTCTCTGGTTTTGAGAGATGGATCAGTGGGGAAGAGAATTTTCTGCTCTTGCAAAGGTTCCAGTTTCGATTCCCAGTACTCACATGTTGGCTAATAACCATCCCTAACTCCAGTTCCAAGGGATCTGCTTCTGCTGACCTCTGTGGGCACTTCATGACATGGATACAGTTGCATACATGCAGACAATACACTCCTACCCATAAAATAAAAATGTGTGTGTGTATGTGAAATAAGGGGGTATAAAGGTGATTAAGACTGATTGAAGAATTATGTATGAAATACACAAAAATTCAATAAAATAAAATGAAAAAAAAAGTCCAACTCTCCCTCACTCTGCAGCGATCAGTGGACCTTCCTGACACTTACCCAGTTCTATGCTGATATTTTTTGTAGTTTCTAATCGTGTATAAATTAGTACAACACTTCCAGTTGTCCTCCACAAATAAATGAGCTATGTGTGGTGTATGTGTCTTTTATTCCCTAGTAACATGAGTTTTTCTTCACCCTTATTAACTTAATTTGGGAAAACTGCAATGAACAATATTTGGTCAGCCTTGCCACTCCAACCTGTTTCCCTGTTTTAATAATATTTTTATTGATGTTTTGTGTATTTTGGACATCATTTTTCAGTTCAATTTAGACATATTCTCCTTTCCCTTCCCCCCATCCCACCCCAGTTCATGCATTCTGCCGTACACGTCCTGCATCTTTCTCTCAGTCATTGTAAAGATTTTCTCTGCAAAGGTTGTTTGGAGCAGAATTTAACTATATCAGTCTGTTCTTTGACCCATTCCTTATGTTGTGGTTCCCTCCCAATTGTATTGCTCCAAAGTATGCCTATATACACACCATATATGTACCAAAATTATGTCCTCTAGGAACAAACTGTATGTTAACTCTGATACATGTTTAGGAGTTCACATTTTTTTCTTTTAATTTTATATTACTTTAAAATATGAATATATACCTTCTCCCCATATACATTAATTACCATGTCTAAAAGTAAGTGGCAAGTTAATTTTAGGGCTCTTTAAGAGATTCACATTATAACATTACAGTTGCTTTCAGCTAGAAATAAATATAAAAATAACGTTGCTCAGCTTGTCTTTCACTTGGGGGATTTAGTACTAGCATCCACAAATGAGGGAAACCATTCCCCATTTGCTTTGGGGGGACTGTGCTACTTCATTTAACATAATGGACTTGAGTCCCATCCATTTACCTGCAAAGTTCATGATGTCATCTTTCTTTACAGTTGCATAGGAAAATATTTGGTCAGCTTTGCCTCTCCAACCTGTTTCCCTTTTTAAACTCTTGTAGATCCTGAACATCGATGTTTTGAGTACTTCTAGGGAATTCCTTTCCTTAAGGAAAAATAATTTGACACAAGTTAATGATGATGAGTCACATTCCAAAATTAAATTTATGTAAATTTACTCTCAAAAGTTCAATAATAATTCACGGTACTCAAAAATAAAACCGTATGGTCTGGTGTCCAGGCACCTTTAATTTCATCAGTCAGAAGGTAGAGACAGGCAGATCTCCATAAGATTGAGGCAAGCTTGGTCTGCAAAGCAAATTCCAGGGCAGTTGGACCTATCAGAAGACCCTGTCTCTCAAACAAACAAATAAAAAAAGCTAAACAAAACAAATACAACAAAACCTATAGAATCAGATGTGCTTGAAACTTTTTATACACCAACATTTTGTACTAACTGAATGTGAATATTTTATTTATCATTTTTATTTTAGCTTTATGGGTGTATTGCCGATATGTATGTAAGTGCACCTGTGTTGTGCAATGTCTGTAGAGGTCAGAAGAGGGCGTCGGGTCCCCTAGATCTGGAGTAACATTATGGATGATTTTTAGCCACCATGGAGGTAATAGTAATTGAAACTTTGTCCTCTATTGGAGCAACCAATGCCCTGAATCTCTGAATGATCTCTCTAGCTGAAAGTACTAAGATTTAAATGCTAACATTTAAATTCTAGGCCTACATTCCATTTTAACAATACTTTTATCTTGCTTTTCATTCATTCCTACTTCTGATATCCAGTTATATGCTCATTCACATAATCTGGATAAAAGGTCTATTCCTTCTTTCACACACATATAATTCTTTTCTCAAATTTCATGGAACAAATAACTATTCATTAATATATATGGCTACACAATGCTTGTTAAAGCAAGTTTGGAATGTGTTTTGTGTTTATACATTGGAATCTAAGCTGGTGTGGTTATGAGTATATGTGGATGGGTTTAGGTGTCTTTGTCAAAACAATAGAGGCCTGAATTCCTGTCCACAGCACCTGCTTAGAAAACTGGGTATGTTGGCTTATGTCCATAATATCAGCACTGGAGGGGTGGAGATAGGAAGACTGCTATTTAACCAAAATCTGCTTCTGTAGATTATTAGGAGAAAAAGATCCAGACTCTGTTCCTTGAAATTATGAATTCCACCCTCATTCCATGCTATTACATAGCGTTATTTTAAGCAGAAAATGATAGTCACTTATTAAATAACTTTTATATAGTACGGTGAACTCACAACGTACCAAGAGTGATATTCAGATTAACGTTGATTATTTTAATTTCTACCGATTAAGCAACACATAACATAATCTTTATTTGAAACATTTTGTATTTGTAAAAAATGAGGTTTAAGAACATGTTGATACAGTTAAATTCTGCCCCAAACAATAAACCTCTGCAGAGAAAAATGTTAAAAGGACTGAGAGAAAGATGCAGGACATGCATGGCACAATGCATGGACTGGGGTCGGGGGGAAGGGAAAGAGGAATATGTTTAAATTGAAAAATAATGTATGAAATACATAAACCATCAATAAAAGTATTATATTAAGGGGCTGGATAGATGGCCTAGCGGTTAAGAGTACGGACCGCTCTTACAGAGGACCCGGGTTCGATCCCCAGCACCCACATGGCGGCCGAGAACCATCTGAAACTCCAATTCTGGGAGAACTCCAGTTCCAGGGGAATCCGACACCCTCTTCTGACCTCTGTGGCATTGCACGACATGGGTGTACAAACTTGCATGCAGACAGTACATTCATACACATACAGAAATAAATAAAATTAATAAAAAAAAGATGAGCAAACATTAAAAAAAGTATTATATTAAATTTCTCAAGATTACAAAGACAATAGAAAATACAACTGAATGTAAAAGCTTATTCATCTTACCTTGAGAGTTTGGAGAATGACTTAACATTGTTCTAAGCAAACTTTGCAATAGATATTCATGGAAATGTGTAAATTCTCAGAGCATAATTAAAATAGCTAACTTAGCCTTTAGTGACTGATGAATTTCTGCTTACTGCTGGTCAGGACAAGATGAAGTTTCCATTACAAATTGCCATCATCAGAGGACGGACACTACTAAGAGGTTGCATGTGAAAGTACGGATTCTAAAGTAAATAAAGGCCCATGGAATTTCAGAGAATGTAAAACGTGGCCTGTGAAAAGAAGATGATGAATCAAAATGTGTTGCAAAGGGTCATGTTAGCTCTTTAAAGACTCTTAAATGAATAAACTCTTTGTAGGAATCCTCTTGGATCTGAGTGTGTTATGGAAGAGGACACACTTCTAGAGTATGCTGTGAGGTGGATTATTTGTGTGGGAGTCATAAAATGGGATCATGAGGTAAGAATGAGATGGAAGTGAATTGGGTTCTTTTTTAAGTGGGTCACTTGGGCAGAAATAAGGCAGGGGTGTGGAAGTCTTTGGAGTCAAGTGATGTGAAGTCTTGAGGAATAAAATAGAGCCTTTTGTGACCATTTAAAACTCCTGGATTGGATCATGCTTAAGAGTAGGATTAGCTAAAAGTCAGCAAGGCTGGAAGCCAGAGGTTGGAGCACTAGGAGAAAGACATTCCGTTAATCTAAATGTATTAGTTAGCCAGGGTCTAGACAAGGACTTATGGATAAGAGAAGAAAGAAATGGGCAAATAGTACTTTGACCAGACGTGACAGAGTTAAGATTAGAAGAGATCAAATTTCAAACCCATTCACCTTTGTAAAAACAATGTGATCAATTCTCATAGTAAGCAAATACCACAGGAACTCATTAAATTATTTTCTCTTCTGGAGATTGCACAAACAGTTAGAGAAAGAAATTTTCCATTATTTCTATATCGATGACAAAAAAATATTCTACCCGGGTCAATGATAAAATCAGTTTTAAACAGAGAAAGCAATGAAAAGTTGGTGTCCTATCTTTTTATAATGCAGATGAATTAAGATTTATTTTTAATTTTCATATTAATATTGCATTTTACAAGATGTGATCTATACCAAATTGTCTAATTGTACAAATAATATTTAATATTTAGCATGATCATCCCAAAGTGCTTCAGACTACACTGTAGTGATATATTTCACACTGAAGTTATGAATTTCATTTTTCACCATTTAGATTAGCATTTTCTGGTTTTAGGGACTCAATACTCGGAGCCAGTCAATTCTAGCCTCTGGCACTCAGTCAAGAGGTTGGGTTACACAGCAGGCAGTCTTTCATCAGCTGTTTTCTATATATAATCCACCTTCCATTTTCTCTTCCTGATCTTGGTTTTCTGAACTTAAATCTTTCAACTTATTATAGGACTGCATGAGAATGTGTTAAATATGCACATGTCAGAGTCTCCTGTGGAACACAGCTCTGCTTCATGATTTTCAGTTGAACTGAAGGATGCAAATCTGTACCAGGAGATTCAAAACCCCATTGGGGAACCCACCAGATTGGCAACCAGCACTTCTGGCAGTTTGAGGCCTGAATCCCTAGGGAATCACTAGTAAGGTTGCATATACTTATCTCTTTTTTTTCTGTTTTTTTATTTTTATTTTTTTTTATTGATGCTTTGTGTATTTCATACATCTTTTTCCAATTCAGTTCAGGCGTATATCCCCTTCCCTTCACCCCGCCCCACCCCTACCCATCTCTAAGAACACTCTTGAAAGTGTAGAAGTCATTGCGAATCCAAGATATCTGAGCTAGGATATAAAAATAAAATATAAATATAAAGAGTAATAATTCCCAAGAATTTTATTCAACATAAAACATTGATATAAAGAATGATAATTCCCATGAATTTTATTCATCCTAAAACTGGATGTTCTAGTCACAAAAGTTAGGCATGTGAAGAAAATAAAAGGTACCTGGACTAGAATCCATTTTAGATGACATCAGCATTGTTTTGTTTATAATCTATTCTAAATCCCATCTCTTTTCTCTCTCTCTCTCTCTCTCTCTCTCTCTCTCTCTCTTTCTTTCTTTCTTTCTTTCTTTCTTCTTTCTTCTTTCTCTCTCTCTCTCTCTCTCTCTCTCTCTCTTTCTCTCTCTCTCAATCTCTCTCTTTCTCTTTCATGCTTTTTAACTTTCCTATTAGCATAAAAAGAATTAGGTTTCGGGGCTGGAGAGGTGGCCTAGTGGTTAAGAGCACCGACCGCTCTTGCAGAGGACCCGGGGTCGATCCCCAGCACCCACATGGAGGCCGAAAACCGTCTGCCTGAAACTCCAATTCCAAGAGAACTCCAGTTCCAGGGGAATCCGACACCCTCTTCTGACCTCCGCGGCGTTGCACGACACAGGTGCACACAGACTTGCATGCAGACAGTACATTCATGCACATACAGAAATAAATAAAATTAATTAAAAAAAAGAATTAGGTTTCATTATGGCATTTTCTTTCCTTTTAAAAAATATTTTATTTATTATTTTATGTGTATATGTGTCTTACCTGCATTTGTGAAAGTGCACCTATGATGTGTAATGCCCGTGAAGGTCAGAAGAGGTTTTCAGCTTCCCTTAGAATTGGACCTATGGATGGTAGCCACCATGTGGGTGCTGGAAATTGAGCCCAGATCTTCTGCAAGGACAGCAAGTGCTCTTAACGGCTGAGCCATCTGTCTAGCCCCATAGTATGGCATGTTGAAATAAAGTTTATTTCAGTTGCTTCTCTCCCCCCTCCTCCCCCGTTGCCTGCCCTCTTGCTCACTTGTGCTTTTCCACTCTCAGTTCCCATTGGAATTTTGATACCGGGCCTCACTCTATCTCCCGGGCTTGTAATTTAGCCCATGATGACCTTGGAGCTGAAGCCATCTTCTTATCTTAGACTCTCCAACTTCTGCGATTACAAATGAGAGCCAGCATGTTTGGATACAAATACTATCAATTTTTATGTAGAAAAAACCTCAAATCGTCTACTAAAAACCTTGGGAAAGAAAAGCAAAGATGAAGTTCCTCGCCCTTCTAATTGCAGACTGTGTCACCAGGCTTTAGTTATCCACATAAAGGCGCACTGCTTAAGTCTCTGGAATGGAATGAAAGGACCAGAAATAAATCCCCATATTCCTATTCAACTGGGTTTTTACAAAAGATCCAAGACCATGCTGTGGAGGAAGAATGGTTGCATCAAAATGTAGTTTGGGGGTCTGGAGAGATGGCTCAGTGGTTAAGACCACTGGCTGCTCTTGCAGAGGACGGTGGTTTTGGCTCCCAGCACTCACATGACAGCGACCAACCATCTCTGACTCTAGTTCAAGGGGGATCCCATGCCCTCTTCCCACCTCCATGTCCATTGCATGACACGGGTGCACTTTCATGCATGCATGTAAACCACTCATACACACAAATTAAGAATAATAAATTAAAAAATAATGTTTTGGTAAAGTGGATATCTAGATACAAAGGACTAAATTTAGACATTTTTTGCACAATGTAAAATCAACACGAAAGTAGTAAATATATGTAGAAAAAAATCTCAAATTGTACAATTCAATTAAAAATATGTAAAAGAGGTGTGGTGTAAGTGTGCTATCCAGGGACAGATTCTCTGAAGTCTCTTATTCTCTGCAGTTTTAAAGTTGTGTTTTCTGGGTTAATCAGTATCTGCTGCATGAAGAATATTTGATGGTGAAATGAGTGATGCATTAATATGTTTTCTTCCCCCTGTTTCTCTAGGTTCCCTTGACCCTAGGTGTAGAGGTTGCTTTGATGGAGTGCTACTTGGGGCTAGATACCTCCTAAACATTTATGCTCTGCATTTGGGCCAGTTGGTTTTCTTCCAGTATGTGACACTAGATAAGTTAACCAGGATTCAGTGGATGGTTGTATAGCAAAGAACATTTAGGAACACAAACTTGGCTCAGTAAGTCTTAATATATTTGACAGGGTACATGAAAGCTGGGGAGGCTTAAGATACAGCTAGGGGGTAGGATCTAAATATGATCAAAATATTTTGTAAGAACCTCACAAAAATTCAATTAAAAATTTCTTAAATAAATGTAATAGTGATATGTAGGTGACATTGTAAAGACAGGAGAATTCCGGGGCTGGAGAGATGGCTCAGTGGTTAAGAAGACTGTTCTTGCAGAGGACCCCAGCTCGATTCGCAGCACCCAGATGGTGGCTAAGAACCATCTTGAGTGCCAGGTGTTGTGGTGCATGCCTTTAATCCCAGCCCTCGGGAGGCAGAGGCAGGCGATCTCTGTGAGTTCAAGGCCAGCCTGCTTTAGATAGTGAGCTCTAGGCCAGGTGGGACTAAAGGGAAACCAGGTCTCAAAAATGCCAAAATTAATTAATTAATTGGTTAATTATTTAATTTAAAAAGATAGGATAATTCCTGTCCACTGTTTGTGGCACTAGAAATGAGTGTAGTCATTATGAAAAACAGCATGGAGATTCTTTAATAATCTAGAAATAGAACTACAATATGATACACAAATATCTCCCCTGATTATATATCCAGAAAAGGTGACATCACTATATCCAAGACACATTTAATATTCCACATTCATTTCAGCATAATTCACCATAACTCACCATGGGACCAGTTTTAATGTCTATAGAAGAATGAGAAGACAAAGAAAATGTGCTATGAGTGAAAAACTGAACCCTCTTCAAGTTAAAGCACCTACATATTACCTGTGTAAATGATAGTTCTTTAATTATACTTTGAATTAAAGAATAAAATTGATGTACTTAATCAAACCTATTGTTCAGAAAACAGACTAATTTTAACTGAAGGACAATTTTGTAACTCGAATGACTAAATCTTTATCATGCTGTGTGGTATTCTTCTGAATTTAATCTGAGGAAACTATCTGACAGAAACGAAATGTTCTAGCAGGTGTCCTACTGAGGAGAACCTTGTTCTCCTTCCTGTAGACATGGCTTCCATCTTTTTCTTTAGTGTCTAGAGCTTGAAAGGTAGGACAGCCATATGGTCATGACTTGTGCTCTGCTCTTCAGGAAGCAGTGCAGAAAACCAAGTCTGATTTTTACAGTGTGATGGATGTAGTAGCTCAGCTGTGATCCAGAACTACCTGGGATAAATGGGGATGTATGAGTAGCTGAAAGGGTATTTATTAGGAAGCATGTGTGGCCACAGGGCCAAAGTCTTATTCTTCAATGTTATTTTATCAGACAAAGCTCAGCTAATTTAATCTCATATTTCTGACCTTCTATGTCACTCTGTCTATTGGCTATGTAACATGTTTGGGGCTCTTACTTGATCCTTTCACAAGCCCCAGTGACAGAACAGAGAATAAACCTAGGTTGTCTGATTCTCAGAGCAGGGACCTTTGAATTTTAAAATATACTTTCAAGAGTTAAATATTCTATAAGGGTCTGGAAAAGATATCAACAAACCACATCTACTGCCAGTCTTGTACCACTCTCTGATTTAATTCTGTCATTAAGGGGGAGGTATGGTGGAGACAGGGAGGATAAAGAAAATGAATAAGTTTTGTATGAAATGTCAAAAAAATAGTAAAAGTTTACAAAAAAGAGGATGCCAAATAAAGGAGTAATTTTAAAGTGAACATTTAGGTGATGGTTAGGGCATACAGAGATTGGGCCTGGAATTCAGAATCCTTTCTAACTTTGTATCCTTCCCAAACATAAAAGACACTACAAAAAAAGATTTTCATAAGAATATATTGATACTATAGCCAAAGACTTTAGTTTATTTTTTGAGAAGTCCGTACATGAGTATATTTACATCCCCTCCACTCTCCCCATCTCCTCTCATGCTCCCTTTATTCATCAATTCTTTGTTCTGTTCTTTGATTATTACTATTATTAAATATACATATGTGCGAGATTGAGATTGGGGAATCTCCCAAAACCACCTGAAGCACAGGTAAGAACTTGGTGCTTCAGTCAGGTGGAATGTTTGATTGGATTTCATTGTCTCTGTTGATCTTTGGCCTGATTGGCTGGTGTGGCTGTGGGGGCAGAGTTATCCTCCAAGCTGGTATAAAAGGTGGATTTGTATGAGTCTTGAGATGAGATCAGGGATCTTCCAAGACCACCTGAAGCACAGATAAGAGCACCCCCTACCCCAACCCTGCTGCCAACTGGAATTAAATAAGGAAGGAGTGTCCAAGTGGATTCTTTGGAGAACCTTCAAACTTGGACTTCCAATAGAATGCCTAGAACTTAGAGAAGTCAACACTCCATAAGCAAGGAGTAAAGGAGAAAAACGAATCAATCAAACAAACAAGGAAGACATCTGAAGGAGGCACACAAACTAAGCCTTCAACATATTGTAGAGACATTTAGGATTCACATTGGAATATAAGCAAAGAGAAACCCATATGCCAGGGACACAAAGAAGAGACAACATGAGAAAGGTGCAGGATAATCCCACACCAAGTTCTACCCACCCTGTGGAAGATTCCTACACTGAGATCCCTCGGGGGATGGCCCAGCAAACAGATATTAGAAGTACCCACAAGATTCATCTCACTGCAGAGATACATGCACAGCTATATTTATTGCCACTCTGTTCACAATAGCAAAAAACTGGAATCAACCCAAATGCCCCTCAACTGACGAGTGGATAGAGAAAATGTGGTACATATACACAATGGAATTCTATGCAGCTTGAGTTCCAATTGGAGTTTCAGGACGGTTCTCAGCCACCATTGGGTGCTGGATAGGAACCCTGGTCCTCTATAAGAAGCAGGTTGGCAGCTTAAACAGACCTATTATATATGAAGAAATTGAAATTGTAATAAGAAACATCCCAAATAAAAAAAGCCCAGGCTCAGATGGTTTTACAGAAGAATTCTATAAAAACACTTCAAAAAGGACTTACAAACCATTATTACTGAAATCGTTTAAAAGGATACAACAGAGGGAATCCTCCCAAATTCCTTCTATTTGAAGCCAGCATCACTCTAATACCAAAAACCAGGCAAAAGATTAGAACCAAAAAGGAGAAACTATAGACCCATCTCCCCTAATGGAACACAGATGCCAAAATTTTTAAACAGCATACTGGGAAATTGCATTCAGAAACACAACCAGAAAGATCATCCATCATAAACCAAGTGGTTCATACCAGAGATGCAGGGATGTTCAACATACGGAAAAATCAATAAATATCATCAAGCATATAATGATTGAAAAAAGAAAAAAAAAAAAAAAAAAAACACACCACCATCATTCTCAATTGACACAGAAAAAGCCTTTGACCAAAAATCCAGCATCCTTTATGCTTAAATCCTAGAGGGAATGGATTGGAAAGATTCATTCCTCAATGTAATCAAAGCCATATACAGGAAACTCACAGCCAATATTCATCCTAAATGGGGAACCACAGAAATATTCCCTTTTAAAGGTAGGTACTCGGCAAGGCGCTCTCTGTCACCCACTCCTCTTCAATTATAGTGCTTGAAACACTTTGCTAGAGCAATAAGCCAAGAAAAGGAAATTAAAGGAGTGCTAATGGAGAAAAGAGGAAGTCAAAGCAATCCCTATTTTTGCTGATGATATGATGTTTACTTAATGGATGCTAAAAACACCAAAAAACTCCACCAAAAAAACTCCTAGAAACGATTAACAGCTTCAGCAATAACGGGCAGGATTACAAAAATTAACCTAAAAAACAGTCGCCTTTCTTTACACCAACAGCAACTGAGGAAGGAATTCAAGGAGGCCTTCCCACTCAAAATTAGACCTTCAAAAACAATAAAATTCCTAGAACAAACCTAACCAAAGACATCAACGATCTCTACAACAAAACTTTGAAGCTAGAAGAAAGAAACTTGAAGAAGACCATCAGAAGATGGAAACCTCCCATGGTCATGAGATTTGGAAAATTAATATTAGTAAAAATGTCTATTTTTCTACCCAAATTCTTGTATAGTTTAATTGTAATCCCAATTAAAATCCCCAAGAGTTTCTTCACAGGCTTGGAAAAAAAGTCCTTAACTTAATTTGGGGAAAAACAAAATGACCCCAAATAGCTTAAAAACAACCCTGAGTGAAAGAGCAATAACAGGGGAAATCTCTATACCAGACATCAAAAAATACTACAGGGATATGTTCATAAAAAAAGTTCGGTTACTGGCAGAAAAACAGACCTGTTGACAATGGAACAAAAACTGAAGATCCAACTTGAGGCACATACAATTTCAGTCATCTCATCTTTGACAAGGGTGCCAAGAAGACACAATGGGAAGGAAAGACTTTCAGGAAATGGTGTTGGCCAAAACTGGATCACCACTTGTAGAGGAATGAAATTAAAACCACTTACACTGCCTTGTGTTAAAAGTCAACTCCAGGATGGATTAAAGACCCAACCACCAAAACCCCAAACTCTGATTGGGCGATAGAAGAAAAAGTTGCCAGCAGAACTACAAGACATAGGGCGTAGGAAAAGACTTCCTAAATTCAGACAGCAGTCAGACTGCACAAGGAATTAAGGGTGACAAATTGGGAAAAAATGGGACCTTCATTAAACTCAAAAGTTTCTGTACATCAAAGAAACAATTTCAAGGAAGTAAGAAGAAAACCCACACAGTGGGAGGGAAACCTTTCACCACAGAAACATCTAAACATCTGACAAAGCATTGATTTCCAGAAATAACAATTACTTCAAAAAACAAAGAAAGAAAAACAAATGACCCACTCAATTAGATGGAGCAAAGAGCCTAACAGAGACTTCACAAGTGAGAAATTATAGATGGCTGAGAAAACATCTTAAGAGTGTTCAACATCACTAATCATCACTAATATTTAAGGGAATGCAAATCAAACCACTCTAAGATATTATCTTACTCCAATTAATTACTGGATAGGATCAAAAAAAAATGACACCAAGTGCTGGAGAGGTTGTGGGGAAGAGGGGAACACTCATCCACTGCTGCTGGGAATGTAAACTCGTACAGCCACTATGGAAAGCAGTGTGAGAACCCTTGGAAGACTTTGGATGAACTTGCCACCTGGACCCAGCCATACCACTCCTAGGCATGTACCCTCAAGACTCACCCCCACACAAGAGAAAGAATATCAGACCTGGAAGATAACACAGAACAACTAAAAACATCAAGAAAATATTATGAAAATCTTCATAGATTGATGAAATAAATGAAAATTTTCCCAAACTAAAAAAAAGACAAAACAATACAAATACAATAAGCACATAGAACTCCAAACAGACAAGATCAGAAAAGAAACTCTCCACGCCACATCATAGTTAAAATGCTAGACACCCAAAACAAAGACAAAATCCTTAAAGCCACAAGAGAAAAAAAACGAGTGACCTATAAGGGGAAACCTATCAGAATTACAACTGACTTCTCAGTGCAAACTATGAAAGCAAGAAGAACGTGGAGCAAAGCATTCCCAGTGTTAAAGGACAATAGATCCAACCCAGGTTACTATACATAGCAAAAATGTCGATTATAGTTGAAGGAGAGAGAAAAACCTTCCATGACATAAACAAGATGAAAGAATGCATGTCTGGAAAACCAACCCTTCAGAGAATACTTGAGGCAATTCAAAGGACAGAAGAAAGGAGCAACCATCCCCAGGCACCTGGAAAGAGAAATCAATAAAAGCATAACTGCAGAAGTAGAAACCTAACTAAAACCACAAATGGATAATAAAGCAAAAGGAAGCAACACAAACCTATCAGTCATAACCTTAAATATTAATGGGCTAAATTCCCCAATCAAAAGACATAGACTGGGATATTGGATTAGGAAACATGGATATGCTGTCTACAAGGAACACATCTTATCTTCAAGGACAAGCACCACCTTAAAGTGAAAGGATGGAAAAAAATATTCCAAGCAAATGGTACCAAAAAGGAAAGCAGATGTTGCTATTTTAATATCAGACAAAATAGACTTCAAAGTAAAAGAAATCTGAAGAGACAAAGAAGGACATTACATTTTTATCAAAGGAAAAATTCACCAAGAATATTTCACAATTATGAATATATATGCACCAAACTCTGGTGCACCAAACTTTAAAAAGACAATTCTCCAGGACTGCAAGTCACAGACTAACCCCAGTACATTGCTAGTAGGGGACTTCAATACCCCACTGAGCACTGTAGAAAGGTCAACAGGATAAAAAATAAACAGAGAGACATCTGAACTGAATGATATGATACACCAAATGGACCTCACAAATATCTACTGAATATTCCACCCTAATACCAGACAATAAACTTTCTACTCAGCACCCCAAGGAACGTTCTCCAAAATCAACCACATATAGGGACACAGAAGAAACCTTCACAAATACAAAAAGAATGAAATAATTTCATGCATTCCATCAGACCACAGTGCAATAAAGCTCAATATCAACACCAGGATAAGCTCTACTGCCTACAAGAACACAGGGAGACTAAACAACACACTCTTGAATAATAAATGGGTCAAGTAAGAGATAAAGAAAGAAATAAAAGCATTCCTGGAACTGAATGACGATGATAATAAAACACAACAAAACCTATGGGATACCTTAAAAGCAGTCTGTGATGGATAGCTTTAGTGTCAACTTGACACACCTGGGTTGAGGGAGCCTCAGTTGGGGAATTGGCTCCATTGGACTGGCCTGTGGCCACGTCTGTGAAGTATTGTCTTGATTGTTGAGCAATGTGGGAGGGACCAGCCCACTATGGGTGTGCCACCCTGGGCAGGTTGCTGTGTACTGTATAAGAGGTCAGGCTGGGCATGAGCCAGGAGAGCAAGCCAGTGAACAGCATTCCTCCATGGCCTGTGCTTCAGCTCCTGCCTCCAGGTTCCTGCCCTGAGTTCCTGTCTTGTGCTCCCTGAGTGATGAACTGTGACCCAGGAGATGTAAGATGAATAAACCCTTTCCTCTCCAAGTTGGTGTCGGTCAGAGTGTTTTGTCACAGCAATGGAAGACAAACTAGAACACAGTCCTAAGAGGAAAGTTTATAGCCCTTGGTGCCTACATTAGAAAAACAGAAAGAGCACAAGAGAAAGATCTAACACTGCACTTAAAAGTACTTGAGAGGCAACAACAGATGAACGCTAAACCCAACAGATGGGAAGAAATAACAAAAATCAGAGCAGAAATCAATGAAATAGAAACAAAGAAAACCACACAAAAAATCAATGAATCCAAAAGTTGGTTCTTTGAAAGAATAAACAAGATAGACAGACCTCTAGGCCAGTTAACCAAAAGAAAGAAGGAACAACTGCAAATCAATACAATCCATGATGAAAAGGGAAATATCACAACAGACAATGAAAAGATCCAGAAAATCATATGGAAATACTTCAAAAACCTATACTCTACCAAGTTTGAAAACCTAGAAGAAATGGATGAATATCTGAAATCCTGGGAATCACCAAAGCTCAACCAAGAAGAGATCGACAGCTTAAATTTTTTACATTTCTTTTATTTCTGTATGTGTGTGAATGTACTGTCTGCATGCAAGTATGTGCATCCTTGTCGTGCAATGCCACGGAGGTCAGAAGAGGGTGTCAGATTCCCCTGGAACTGGAGTTCCAATTGGAGTTTCAGACGGTTCTCAGCCACCATGTGGGTGCTGGGGATAGAACCCTGGTCCTCTATAAGAGCAGTTGGCAGCTTAAACAGACCCATAATATATGAAGAAATTGAAGATGTAATAAGAAACCTGCCAACTGAAAAAAAAGCCCAGGCTCAGATGGTTTTATGGCAGAATTCTATAAAACACTTCAAAAGGACTTACAACCATTATTACTGAAATTCTTTAAAAGGATACAAACAGAGGGAATCCTCCCAAATTCCTTCTATGAAGCCAGCATCACTCTATTACCAAAACCAGGCAAAGATAGAACCAAAAAGGAGAACTATAGACCCATCTCCCTAATGAACACAGATGCCAAAATTTTAAACAGCATACTGGGAAATTGCATTCAGAACACAACCAGAAGATCATCCATCATAACCAAGTTGGTTTCATACCAGAGATGCAGGGATGGTTCAACATACGAAAATCAATAAATATCATCAAGCATATAAATGGATTGAAAGAAAAAAAAAACACACACCATCATCTCAATTGACACAGAAAAAGCCTTTGACAAAATCCAGCATTCCTTTATGCTTAAAGTCCTAGAGGGAATTGGATTGGAAAGATCATTCCTCAATGTAATCAAAGCCATATACAGGAAACTCACAGCCAATATCATCCTAAATGGGGAAACCACAGAAATATTCCCTTTAAAGGTAGGTACTCGGCAAGGCTGCTCTCTGTCACCACTCCTCTTCAATATAGTGCTTGAAACACTTGCTAGAGCAATAAGCCAAGAAAAGGAAATTAAAGGAGTGCTAATTGGAAAAGAGGAAGTCAAGCAATCCCTATTTGCTGATGATATGATTGTTTACTTAAAGGATGGTAAAAACTCCACCAGAAAACTCCTAGAAACGATTAACAGCTTCAGCAAAGTGGCAGGATACAAAATTAACCTAAAAAAATCAGTCGCCTTTCTTTACACCAACAAGCAACTGAGGAAGGAATTCAAGGAGCCTTTCCCACTCAAAATAGCCTCAAAAACAATAAAATTCCTAGGAACGACCCTAACCAAAGACACTAACGATCTCTACAACAAAAACTTTGAAGCCTAGAAGAAAGAAATTGAAGAAGACATCAGAAGATGGAAAAACCTCCCATGGTCATGGATTGGGAAAATTAATATAGTAAAATGTCTATTCTACCCAAATTCTTGTATAGATTTAATGTAATCCCAATTAAAATCCCCAAGAGTTTCTTCACAGGCTTGGAAAAAAGTCCTTAACTTAATTTGGGAAAACAAAAGACCCCAAATAGCTAAAAAACCCTGAGTGAAAAGAGCAATACAGGGGGAAATCTCTATACCAGACTTCAAACTATACTACAGGGATATAGTCATAAAAAAGCTTGGTACTGGCAGAAAAACAGACCTGTTGACCAATGGAACAAAACTGAAGATCCAAACTTGAGCACATACAATTTCAGCCATGTCATATTTGACAAGGGTGCCAAGAAGACACAATGGAGAAAAGACTTCAGCAAGTGGTGTTGGCAAAACTGGATCACCACTTGTAGAGGAATGAAATTAAACCCTTACCACTCGCCTTGTGTAAAAGTCAACTCCAGATGGATTAAAGACCCAACACAAAACCCCAAACTCTGATGGCGATAGAAGAAAAAGTTGCCAGCAGACTACAAGACATAGGCGTAGGAAAAGACTTCCTAAATCAGACAGCAGCTGCACAAGAATTAAGGTGGACAATTGACAAATGGGACCTCATTAAACTCAAAAGTTTCTGTACATCAAAAGAAACAATCAAGGAAGTGAAGAGAAAACCCACACAGTGGGAGGAAACCTTCACCACAGAAACATCTGACAAAGCATTGATTTCCAGAATATATAAATTACTCAAAAAACAAAGAAAGAAAACAAATGACCCACTCAATAGATGGAGCAAAGAGCTGAACAGAGACTTCACCAGTGAAAAATTATAGATGGCTGAGAAACATCTTAAGAAGTGTTCAACATCAGTCATTAAGGAAACACAAATCAAAACCACTCTAAGATATTATCTTACTCCAATAATACTGGATAGGATCAAAAAAAAAAAATGACACCAAGTGCTGGAGAGGTTGTGGGGAAAGGGGAACACTCATCCACTGCTGCTGGGAATGTAAACTCGTACAGCCACTATGGAAAGCAGTGTGGAGAACCCTTGGAAGACTTGGAATGAACTTGCCACCTGACCCAGCCATACCACTCCTAGGCATGTACCCTCAAGACTCACCCCACCACAGAGATACATGCACACCCATGTTTATTGCAGCTCCCTTCACAATAGCAAGGAGCTGGAACCAATCCAAGTTCCCCTCAATTGAGGAATGGATAGAGAAAATATGGTACATCTACACAATGGAGTTCTATGCAGCAGTAAAGAAAGATGGCATCATGAGTTTTGCAGGTAAATGGATGGAACTAGAAGATATTATGTTAAGTGAAGTAACACGGTCCCTGAAAAACAAGTGATGAATTGTATCCCTCATCTGTGGGTGCTAGTGCCAATTACCTAGTTGTTAGTATTTCTTGTGCACAGCCCCTTGAGCTTTGGTCCGTGTAGTTGGGAGTGATGCATATTGGAAACAACGACAACAACAACAACAACAACAACAACACAAAGGACTGCATCAAAGAAGTGACGGAAACAGTGAATTTCTCCTCAAAACTGTCAACTTCAAAATGGAGAATTTTGAGAAAGACTGAGAAGGAGATGAAAAGCGTGTTTGGCAGAATGCATGAGCTCTGGTGGGTTGGGGGGGTAGGGTGGGGGACACGGGTCTAGATCTGATTAGTAACATAATCTTGTACAAAAATATATATAATAAAAAATTATATATATATATATATTTGCATATATATACATATATAAAATTCAATGAGTCCATTGGCTTGTGTATAATTGTCTTCATGTGGGTCTAGATCTGATTAGTAACATAAT
The DNA here is from genome assembly GCA_009823505.1 of Rhizomys pruinosus. Lineage (NCBI taxonomy): Eukaryota > Metazoa > Chordata > Mammalia > Rodentia > Spalacidae > Rhizomys > Rhizomys pruinosus. Next base: position 1,727,714 of record VZQC01000816.1, on the reverse strand, counting down.
CTTGTACAAAAATATATATAATAAAAAATTATATATATATACATATTTGCATATATATACATATATAAAATTCAATGAGTCCATTGGCTTGTGTATAATTGTCTTCATGTGGGTCTAGATCTGATTAGTAACATAATCTTGTACAAAAATATATATAATAAAAAATTATATATATATACATATTTGCATATATATACATATATAAGATTCAATGAGTCCATTGGCTTGTGTATAATTGTCTTCATGTACTCATGTGTCTAAGGCTGCCTACTTGGGATTGGATAATCCACCAGGGATCGAGTCCCTGAAGGAAACCAATTCTCTACCCCTCAGCATCTAATGGCCCTAATTCTCTTCATCTAGAGGTGAGACCCTGGGAAGTTTCCTCCATCCACACGGGCATGTCAACTATTTTTGTCATTAATCAGGTCTTGTCAGGTTACCATATTGTGGAGATGTCACAGGTGCAATTTCCTTTTATCATCTAGAAATTTGCCTGTGAATCCTAAAAAAGCAAATTTCAGAACTGAGTAAAATAACAGGTAAAATATATGATCCTGTTTTCAAGAACAATATGTCAATTTCTGTATTTAGACGGAAGTTACAACTACTTCTTATAGATACATAATTTTTATACAATATTAACAGATTGTTTTATTTACTTTTAATTTAGCAAGTATTTTAAAAAATTGGATGGAAGATGAATAACATAAATTTGTGCAGCTGTTTGGTAATGCTAATCCAATTATATATTGGAAGAATTTAGATGAGAATAGTTGCCAATAATTAATTTCCTTTTTTCAAAAATGCATCTTAAGGAAATAATCAAGTATATCTAGACATACACATACGCATTTATATAAAATAATACAAAATTAAATCAGGTCATTGCCACAAGCCTTGATTGCCTCCCAGCACTTGAGGGTAAGACCATGTTGCCAGAGATGCAACATACTTTGGGCGCAGGACCTGGACCTTTGGAGCTGTCAGTGAACTGGAAGCTTCCTCCCTAAAGAATAGCCCTCATAGTTTCAAAAGTTACAAGGCCAACGAAAACTAACCAATAATGTTATCCAAATGTGAAACCCGTGAACAAAAAATCTACTGCTATCTGTGCAGTAGTGGTACTTTTAATCTGTTGGTAATGGAGAACTGTCTACTTGGGCTTAAGGCCTGTCCAGTGGGAGAAAAATTATATGTAATACTGTAAACAGAACCAAGAACATAGGGCAGAATTGGCCATAGACCCTAGAAAAGAACTCACTTCAGTCAATTCCCTAGACTGAAGTAATTTCTTACTACATTATAAATAGGTATTTTTATACTGACAAATGACTATTCATAATTCAGCAAGTAAGTTTTTTTTTTTTGCAATATATGGAGACTATTACAAAATTTCACAACTGGTAGAATAAGTAACAATGAAGTGTCTAGCCTTAGGTGATACTTCTAAAATGCAATCTTTATAGCTTGCACTAAGGGAACATTTACAGAATTGGAAGTTGGGGACAGGAAGTATATGCAAGGCAGAGGGTCAAGACACCTAATGCTAGTTCATATATTCTAGACCTTATAGGAAAGCCGCACCAACTAAATATCCTCAGTATTGTTGTCTAAAAGGAACTGCATAATGACAAAATCAATTGTCATGCCAAGGTGAAAGGGGGAAATTTCTTAAAGTCCTACCTCAATATGAAGAGCTACAGGCAGTCAGTGGATGAAGCTCCAGGAACTAGCTCCCCAAGAGGTTTTGTGGTTATGTAATTCCCAGTGTGCAACCATAAACACAGATATACATGAACACCAATAAATTTACTTGCTGCATTATATAATATATGTATATTACTAATGATTAAATAAGAAGACAAGAAATTGAGAGGGAATAAGGGGGAGGGACATGAAGGGAGGTGAGGATTGGAAATATTGCAAATATAATACTCAAGTTTGAAATTCTCCAAAAATATATTGTATAGAAGCATTTACAAATTTACTGCAAGAATCAATAGTGATACCTCTGCCATGTAGATATTTAAGCTCTTAAGAATATAAACAAGTCATATAATGGTATTGTCTTCTTAAACTTCCTTGAGACAGTAGCTATTACTATCAGAAAATAATTGTATAAACCTGTTAAATTAAAAAACAAAACCAAGGGGGCTGGAGAGATGGCCTAGCGGTTAAGGGCACCGACCGCTCTTACAGAGGAACCAGGTTCGATCCCCAGCACACACATGGCGGCCGAGAGAACCATCTGAAACTCCAATTCCAGGAGAACTCCAGTTCCAGGGGAATCCGACACCCTCTTCTGACCTCTGCGGCATTGCACAACATGGGTGCATACACCTGCATGCAGACAGTACATTCATACACATACCAAAATAAATAAAATTAAAAAAAAACAAAACAAAACCAAGCCATGACACAGGTACTTTATTTACTTTTTATGTGTATGAATGTACTGTAGGTTGGTGTACCCGTGTCCTGCAATGCCTCGGAGGTCAGAGAGGGTGTTGGATTCCCTTGGAACTGCATGTAGGTTGGTGCACCCGTGTCCTGAAATGCTGTGGAGTTCAGAAGAGAGTGTCAGATTCCACTGGAACTGGAGTTAAAGACAGTTCTTAGCCGCTATGTGGGTGCTGGGAATTGAACCCGGTCCTCTGCAACTCTTAACCACTGAGCCATTTCTCCAGCCCCAACAAGGTACTTATAGGCAAAACAAAACAAAGGTGAACTGTATGTAGTCATCAAGAGAAACAGACTAGTAAAAGACAACTATTAACATCATTATTTCAGTGTTTCAGCTAGTTTTAGTTTTTAACCCTGACAAAATCCTCCTAAAAATGGGAGAAAGCTACTGTCATGATAACATCAATTAGCATAATATTAAATAAGTAAATGTTCTAAACAAAATATTGCTGAGGGGCTGGAGAGATGGCTCAGCAGTTAAGAGCACCAACTGCTCTTGCAGAGGACACAGGTTCGATTCCCAGCACCCACATGGTGGCTAAGAACTGTCTTTAACTTCAGTTCCAGGGGAATCTGACACCTTCTTCTGACCTCCACAGCATTTCAGGACACGGGTGCACCAACACACATGCAGACAGTACACTCACACACATAAAAAAATAATAAGTAAAAAAAAACTTTAAAAAATATTTCTGAAAACATGAACTTCAATACGCATCGAACATTGCATCTCTCAGTCATCAAGGAAAGAGTGCCTGAGATTCTTAATGAGGCTTACATAATTTAAACAAACTTCCATTTAACTAAATATTCCTAAGAAACCATCAAATGATTGATAAATATTCTATTACAAGATGCATTTGAAGAAATACTGCTGCGTTTATTTTCCTTTTCTTTTTCCCCTTTAAAAAAATGTTTAAGGGATACACATATGGCTCAACAGGTAAGAGCACAGGCTGTTCTTACAGAAGACCTGGGTTCATATGCCAGCACACACCTAGCAGTAAAAACTATCTGTAACCCCAATTTCAAGGGATTGATGTTCTCTTCTGTCCTCCATAAGCATTTCATGACATGGATCCCCTTACATACATGTAGGCAACACACACATATAAAATAAAACTAATAAATAAAATAGCTTAAAATGGTTAAGAGTTTCATACAAGGTATGTTGACAACATTCCTCCTGATCCAATACCTTCCAGGTCTACCTCCACCCCTCTACCCACAGACCTTCCTATCTCCTCACCCCCTCCCCAATTCGGTTTAACTTGTGTTGTCTAATGACTCTTTGAGTGTGGACCCAGCCTTCCTCTCCTAGAAGCTATCAGCTAGTTTTTGACAACTTTTCTTTCATTTTTCTGAGTTTCCTAAATACTGTGAGTCTGTCGTTTACTAGTCATATAACTTGAAATATACTTTTACTTTCCAAAGTTTGTGAAAGTCACTTCCATTTCCTGACAAATGGTAAGCCAACCCTTTCTCCTTCCTAACACACACTTAGTTTTGTTGAAGCCATATGCCTGGAAACCCGTGCAGATAAACAGCATGCAAATTCAGATCTTTAATATCTCTAAATTCAAGGTTCTGGCTATATAGACCGTTGGGTTTCTATGTGTTTGACTATCTTACCTACAACACAGTCATCAGGTCTGGAAGTAGAGTAGCTATGTTGCTAATGCAAGAGTGAAAAATCCACGTTTAGCAAGAAGTCAACAGACACAGGGGTCCTTGATAGCAAGACCATACTGCTCCAGGAGCATTGCTTTAGCTATACTAGCATTTCTTTTAACATGAGAAAAAGAACAGTCCTTAACATGCTCCCCTTATACTGGTACTTTATGCACCAAGGCACAATTGATGGACACACATTAATTCTATTTTCATTCTCAACTTTAGAGAACTGGAGAGCAGATATTGTATTAGTTTCAATTAATGGATGACTGTCAAATCCTGTGCAAATCCTGGATATATTTATCTTTCAGCAAGAGAGATTGAAATAGGAATTTTCTTGTAGTTGGATGTTATATGTCAAGTGATTTTAAAAGAAAACATTATATATCACCAAGTAGAATTTACAGATTAAAATAGGGTGATGAATTAAAAACCAAGAATGACAGAAAGAAATAAAATGTTGATACCTGAACTTGAATCAGCTGTGGAAAGACCAAAAGTCAGAACACAGAAGCTTCATACTTTTGAATTTTCTCCAGACTCACTCTTCCTCTACATAAGATTCCTGCCCTGACTCATCTCAAATATGATTTGTGCTCCAAAATGTCATTTTTTCTCCTTTATTCTATTATAGTATTAAAGCTAGCTTTCAGTACTGTCTATGTGTAGAGGACCATTGTAGACATAGAATAAATGCCTAGTTCTGGAATGATGTAGACATTTAAATGCATGCCCTTTTCTAAATTACTGCCATGAACTGTAACCAAAGAGAACTCCTTTGTGACCAGACAGGTTCAAAAAGAGTACATGATGCTATGAAACCAAGCACCTCATTGCAATTACAAAAGCAATGCCCACTTCCTAAACAGCCAGACTTTTCCCTTCTATCATAATACAGCTGCCTCCCACAGAGAGCCTGATTTAGCACAAGATAAAAAGTCTCAGCACCCTCTCCATGGGCTCTGCGACATTTAACAGAGCCTCAAGAGCCAGGTAAAGGCATTCAAAACAACTTCGGACTGTAACACTGAGAAAAATTGAAACTGGAGGCTGTGATTTCCACTGCTGTTAGAATTTTCCTCACACTAGAATACAAATACTTGGATACATGACTAAAGTGTTGGGAATAAACTGTGGTCTGTACTTCACATAGAAGATCATTCATTGAGCTAATGTCCCTTGAGAAAATACTATAGTAAAAATTTTAGGTTTAATGTGCTGTAATAAGCTTCCCTTCTAATTCTAACTTCTTTTGTTACTTCAACTGTTCCTTTACACAGCTATGTTCCTTGTAACAACTTCATCATACCCGTTGTGTGACATGTACTAACTTGACACACGGTAAGGTTCTATAACAGTTCCTCATGATTCAGACCATCAAAAGTACCAAACACCTAGATTTATGTTATTTATTCTAATGTCAATGATGCCTTAAATACTTATCTTCTCACCTAAAATACTTATCTCACCTTAAATACTTATCTTCTCACATAAAAGTCTATGGCCTGGTGTCCTGCTGTGCCTCAGATCTATAGTCATAGGTTTTGTGAGACTTTTCTAAAGTTTTTACTGTGAATCTAACCTTTCATGATGCTCAGAAATCCCACTAAGATGTATGGAAATCTATTAGACTAGTCAACATACTCTGCACAAAGGCAATTCCTCTTACTCTCACACCAGATCTTTCCAGTCTCAGTTCTAGCTCAGGTATGCAGCTGTATGCAGGTGCCTAGAGGAATTCTCTCCCCAAAATGGTCTAAGTCACTCCTTTTATCATAATGTTCTCTGACAACCAGATTTACTGGGAAGCTCAGACTCGGCTTGACTGTGGTACTCAGGGAGTCCATTGAAAATACTTAAGTTTTGGGCAATTGAATTTGAAATATCTTTCAAGAGAAGTGATTTGCTTTCTGCAAAAATGCTACATGCCTTAATGTTTGGGGTCAATATTAATTTACTTAATAGAATGTAGTACTAATTATCACTGATCTTAAAGTGTTTATTGCATCTCAAATTATTGAAATGACATTAATATTAAAAGATCCACTACTGTACTTGTCATCTATCTAATGAATCCCCCATTTCATTACAATTCCTATACTCTACTTTTTGTTTTGGTCTGATTTTATTATAGAATTTACTTTTATAATTTGTTTCCTTCCTTCAGATTATACATTAATGCCAAAATGTAATATTCTAGGAAAGTGTTTTTTTTTTCTGAAAATTGGTATCAAGAACCACAAAGTAGTTCCTCCTTATTATTAGGGAAATTTAATAAATCAGAGTTTCTTCCATCTTGTAATGATTTATACCAAAAAGTCCATAATACAAAAATTACAACCAACAAAAATACCAGAATACTACATTTCTATTTAGTAATTTTTGAGATTATAGTGATCTCATATAGAGTTTTTTCTTTAACATTTACAAAAAGGTAAAGTGAGGTGGGAGAACAAAAGACACCCAAAAGAAAAATGATTAAAAGGTAAGTAAGAACTTTCTTGGGGTCCCTTGCCGGGGGTGTGGTGGTGCACGCCTTTAATCCCAGCACTTGGGAGGCAGAGGCAGGTGGATCTTTGTGAGTTCACAGTCAGCCTGCTCTACAGAGTGAGTTCCAGGACAGCTGGAGACCCTGTCTCAAAAAGACCAAAAAAGAAAAAAAAAAAGAAGTTTCTTGGGGTCGCAAGTTAAGGTGGGCTATGACTTCTAGGTTTTAAGAGGCAGAAACAATTCAGAAAAGTTTTGTGAACACCTTTGTGTTTCTTCTTTGAACTTCATTTGAGACAAGATACCATGATGTCTTCTTACTAATCCTAATCCAGATCAGCCTATACATCTCTAACGAGACCAACTCCACATTCTCAGAGGATGGGAAGCAGAACTGTAAGTTACCATGCTCATTAACCTACATTTTCCTTATCTCAGCATATTGTGAAAATCTAATTAGATTCAAAGTCTAGATTTTTAATCTAAAGTAGAATATATAAATACATACTCTAATACATATAAATTATAACTGCATGAAATTTGGTACATGAATGTAGGTATGCAACTTGCTTGTACCAAGTTAATAATGTGTGTGTGTGGGGGGGTGATAATCTACTGACCTCTAATCTCTATCCTACTTTAAGATTAAAAAAAAAAAAAAAAAAACCTAAGACCCTGTTTTACTTGACAGACCTGGGGCAAACTGAATTAACTTATTAAATAAAAGACACACTGAAGGTTCAAGTACTGAAATGGAAATCCGGAATGAGTGACATGATCTATGGTGTTATGGTGTCAAATTCTTCCTATTTATTCACACCACGTCTGAAGGGGCATGAGAGGCAACAACACCCTAAAGAGGGCACCTAAAGGAAGTAAGGTAAATGGGCCAGCTGGTCCTAAGTAAACAAGAGGGGCTAAAGGAAGTAAGGTAGGCACGGCCAGGGTTGTTTTGAAACTTTTCTGATTGGCTCTAGCTGTTTGACTTTTAAGATAATTGGCTGCCTGTTTCGGGCTGTGGGTGTTCCCTGTGGTCTTTGCCTTTATAAGCTGCTGTAGTGCTTGCAATAAACGAGCTCGGCTGTGACTGACTCTCTGTCTATATGAGTGTCTCCAGGTATGTGAGGCTGCGAGGTAGGGCAGACTGCGCATCTGTCTTTCCCCTTCCATCTGGTTGCTGTGCGGGGCAGTAGTGTAGACATACAGATCCTATCATATGCATTCCTTCGATAATCAAAAACAGGCTGTATAAATAACGTGAAAAAAATATCAACAAGGACAAAGCCTTACTTGGTAAGTAATTGTTGCTGGTGCTACAGCAAGAGCTGAATCACAAACCTCACTAATTGTCCAATGAAATGTTTTCATTTCTGGACAATGTTTTTCTGGAATGTGTTTCACATGATTAGGAAAAGGAGGATGCTTAAATTGCCATTGTCTTAAGAAATGATAATTATGCTGTACAGAAAGGATTGTGAATGATTACTATATTGACCATATGATTATGGAGCATTTTGTATTGAATAACCTATGTAAAATATTATTATTGAAGTTTGATTCAAATAAGCAGAATGCTGATCCATTCTTAAAGATGATATGTGGAAGTAAAGAATGCAAATTATATAGAAAGAGTCTTGAAAAATTCAATATCCAGTTATTTCTACTATAATGAACTATGTTATGAGAATGCAAGAAAAAATCATTTCTTGTATTATTTTTATTTTTAATTTATTCTATGAGAATTTCTTGCATGTACACAATGAAATGTGTAATCATATGTACTCCCTATGTCCCCGGTCTAATTCTCACCAAATGACCAACCCCATCATAATCCTCCTAGTATCATGTCTCCTTCCTTCTGCTCCATTTCCTTTCCCTTCCCCTTCTCTTCCTCTTCCTCCTTCTCATGATGCTCCTCCTCATCATCATCATCTTCCTCTTCTTTTTAAAATAACCCAGTGTATCCAATTACTCTTGCTCATTTGTACACGAAGATGGAACCATCTACTCAAGCATGTACAAATCCCTGACCACAATTTCAAAGAAATATGATTCTTCCTCCCTGAAGCTGTCAACTGCTCTTAGTTAACAGCTCCTTAGTTAGAGGTTGCTCCTCAAGAGTTCCTTACATATCCACACTAGAATTTTGGCTAGCTTGATATTTTGTGGGTCTTATGCACATAATCACAGCTTCTCTGAGATCATGAGTAAATATGTTACGGCCAGAAAGGAGCTTTCCGCAGTAATCTTTCCTATCTTCTAGCTGTTACATTATTTCTGCCATCTCTTCACTGATGTTTCTAGAGCCTTAGTTAGTGGAAACTGACTTATACATGACTTATGTATGGCTGAGTCCTCACAGTCACTCAGCACTTTAACCAATTGTGACTCTCTGCACTAACTGCTGAACACTGCAAGTAGATGATTCTCTGACCATGGTAGACAGCTGCTCACATCTATAGGTATAAGCATAAATATTTGGAAGGTAGTTAGAAACATGACAATTTATCCAGTTGACCATAGTAGATTCAACCCTAGGATCTATGATATCTCCACTTAAAACCTTCTCACTAGGTTTACAGTTCCAATCATGGATTCCTTTTTATGGAGCAGGCTTCAAATTCTATGAGCAAGCACTGTGTTATGCCCATAACAGTTTTTACACTTGCCTGCAGTCTGGTATTGAAGCCTGCTGTGTCTAGCACTAGGTAAGATCCTTGCTTTCTTTTTGGCCCCTGCAGGTTTTCAGGAGTATGGTCCCCAGACATGAGGTAGGAAGCTTCCCAGGTGGTATAGAATTGAATTTTCTCTATTCTGAAGCCAAAGGTATTATGTGTTCATCAATAGAGTATTACTGTACAATTTGATAGGTAGCCAAGGACAGTGGAAATAGGTTGCATTGTATACAGAAATTTGGGGTTCATTGACCAAGACCTCATAGGGTAGTATCATATGTTTGGCATGGCAATTTAATAACCCATGTTTTCTGACAGCAGCATTGTCCAAACATGTAGGGTAATAAGAGGGACTATTTTTTCAGGACTGTTAAATAAATAAAATTGTTATTAATACTAAAATTGGTGATTACAAACATTATTTTATTTCCATGTAGTTTATTTAATATGACTTGAAATACTTTAAAATAACCACACAGAATATATCATAGTTTGTTATCTTCTTACGGGTTTCATTTTTCCAGAACAAATCCACTCTAAAACCTATTATAGATGATTTTCTGAGGAGTGTATATAAGTACAAGAAAAATGAAAATTCACATTAGAAAATGGGTAATAAATATGTCTTTGTTACACATAAAGAACATATTAAATTTCTTTGAGGGAAAATAGATGATTTGTACTATATGAAAAAAGGAACATAAACATGTATATTTGCAAAACATCCACATTATTACTTAAATACACAGCTTCTCAAAATAAAGGAGAATACTTAAATAACTTAAGAGAAAACACATATTCACCAAAATAAAACAAAAACAAAAAAATGAGAAAGAAAATTCACTCTCTTCAGTTCTGTTAAGTCTGTACTTATAGTCTGTCAAAAACAAAGCTGGAAAAATCATTAAGACAAAATGAGCATTTTAGTCCAGCATTGATCATATACACATATGCAAATAAGTAGACAAATGGTATCCTGGTCTGCCAAGGATATCATAAAAGAAAATATATGTAATTTTTTAAGACAGGGTTGTTCTATATAATGTAGGTTGGCCTCAAACTCACAGTCCTCTTGAAGCAGTCTTTAGAAAGCAAACAAAATAAGTCTTATGCAAGGATTTGTTGATATCTATAATATTGTTTTTTCATAAGGAAATGACAATGAAATCAAAGTGGTTTCATTAATAGAATATCATTTACAAATGAATCTTTCATTCACAACTTTAGAATTCAAACATAATGTGAGAACTCAATTTCTTTTCTGTGTTTTTGAGTCAGGGTCTTCTCATAGCCCAGCTGAACACACTATGGATTGATTCCTGGCTGGCCTGGATTTCACAGAGATCCACTTCCCTCTGCCTCTTGAATCCACAGATTAAAGGTGTGTGCCAGAACACCCAGCTAATTTTTAGCAATTACACCATAATAAAGATAGAGTTTAATTTTGCAAATCATTTCCCTCCTAGTCATTTCATGCACATCTCCTCAGTGAAGGATTATATCGAATAAAATTCATCTAAATATCAAGTGGTAAGATGTACTTAGCATAAGTCAATTCGTAGTGGCTCATACTTCCATGCCGGGCCATCTGTCCTTAAACTATCCCTGCTGGGCAAGAAAAACAAGCAAAGCTGGAACCCAAGTCACCTTTTTATGACTATCACTTTGTCTGGGTGGACACTGTGCTACATACCAGGCATGTCAGTCTGACTCACATAGACTTTGACTTGAGAATCCAGTTGCAGTAGGTGGAATGTACCATATTGTTTGGCTCTAATCTGGGTTCATGGTATTGTGATTACAGATATTACTGTACCACAAAAGGCTAGACATCTTCATTTATGTCTCTTTGAAGTTGATTTGTCTAGGGTGAATATGCATTAAAATGCTTTGGGGATAGTTTTGTTTGAAATAGTACTGCCCTGACTGTGATTCATTTGATCTGGGAAAGATAGCATGCTATAAGAAAGTTTGTAAAATATTCTTAAATGAATTAAGTTGTAGCCAAAGTGGAATACTGTTGAAATGTATAATTTTACATGCAAAAAGGTGACATAGAAATTTGACTATATTTACAATAATATAGCCTAAATAAAATACATCACTTAAATCAGAAGTAACAGTGCTCATGAAGAAGGTAATTGAAAACTATCTTTCAAGGTATTTATGAGCAGGATTCAAAGATTTATTTCAACTTTGAAACTTTATTTTTTTATTCTTTTTTTATTATTAATTATTTTTTTATTGATGCTTTGTGTATTTCATACATCATTTTCCAATTCAGTTCAGGTGTATATCCCCTTCCCTTCACCCAACCCCACCCCTACCCATCCCAGATCATGCATTCTGCCATAACTTTTCTGCATCTTTCTGATTTTTTTGTTTTGTTTTCATTCTTTTTTAACAATAAGTGATAGTTTGTGAGTACAAGCATCCTTCATGTAAAACCAATTTGCGAGCAGTTGTGCCCAAACCCACACAGCTCATGGGTCCCACCATCCAGCAGGGGGGGCTTGTATGTTCAATCAAGTTGATCAAATGAGTGTCCAGTCTATCAACTTTGAAACTTTAATTACCCATCTAGTACTACAGTAGGTCTATGAAATCACATGGTATCAGATTGATGTACATACTAATGTTGCTTTGGAAATTTCAATAAGATATCTGTTGTGTTTGGATCTTTTTTTAAAATATATTTTTTTAATTTTATTTATTTTTTATGTGTATGAATGTACTGTCTGCATGTAGGATTGTGCACCCGTGTCCTGCAATGTCGCGGAAGTCAAAAGAAGGTGTTGGATTCCCCTGGAACTGTAGTTAAGGACGGTTCTCAGCCACCATGTCGGTGCTGGGGATCAAACCCAGGTCCTCTGCAAGAGCAATCAGAGCTCTTAACCGCTAGGCCATCTCTCCAGCCCTCTGTGTTTGGATCTTTAAAATCCAAAATGCTTAATATTGAGAGTTATTTTTTTTTCATTTTCATATTGAGGTAGATGCCATAGGTGCAGGAATTTTTGAAATGCTTAAAAGAGAAAAATCTGAAAGAATAACATATAAACAAATGCTTCTAAATATCTAAACTTTAAATAATCCATGTATGTATAATTTTAAAGATAAAAACTCTTTGGGAGAACATGGGGATCAGTAAAGGGTTTTCTGTACAGGCAAAAAGACCGTACTTTAAAGCCATCACCACTGTAAAAACACCACTGTGTGGCTTCACACACTTATAATCCTGGCACTGGGGAGTAGAGACAGGATTATTTTGGAGGCTCATTGACCAGTCAGCCTCAGACTCATCTACTAGTCAAACTACAGACTGAAGAGATCTCATCTCAAATGACAAGAAGGTGGGGGCTTAAGGCACAATTATTAAGATTGAGTACTCCCCTCCTATGTGTGAACACCTACATAAACCTACACATGCACACATGAACTCCATGAATACTTGAACACACACACACACACACACACACACACACACCACGCAAACCACCCCACATTGGCATTCATACTCACACACAAGTGTTAAGATTTAAATATAAAGGTAAATTAAGATTGGACAATTCTAGGTAACAATGTGTGCACAAGTGGTTTGAGTTCTTTGGTCAGAAAGTTTTCTCCCCAAACATACTATCAGCTTAGTTCTCAAAACTAACTTTAGTTCTCTTGAGGTTTAGCTAATGTATAACATTAAATGAGCAAGTTTCAGTTACTTGTTAACAAATAATTTTTGTATTGTTGAGTTTCATATCAATATTAGATTAAAGAATGTTCAGGTTTTATAGGGGCTATGACTCTTTAGAGAGTTCCGCTCACTTAGGTTTGCCTCCATGCAAATCTCTGGATAGTGTGTGTTCCTGAGTTGGAAGATTCAATTTGAAGTAAACAATTAACAATTCTATCATTGCAAGTATTCAGAAACAGAACCTGCAAATAACATTAATTCAGTTATCCCATGCAATGTTTTGAATGTTCATAACTTCTGAACAATTACTACTGTAGCAGTATTAAAATGCCAGTAGAGGACTTGAGTGTGCAGTGGTTAGATCAATGACTTCCCAGGACCACCTGAAGCACAGAGTACTGGGGCTTAGGCTAAGTCATGCATATGCCCCCCACCCCCACCCCTGCAAACTGGAATTGCTGAATATCCAAGTGGAATTTTTTTGGGGGGGAGAACCTTCACAACAGAAAGGGAAGAGTGAATTAGACTTCCAATATATAAACAAAATTGAAAGCCTGAAACCTAGACAAGTCAACACTCCATAAACAAAGAGAGAGAAAAAAAAATCGCATCAGAATACACGCAAAAAAAAAAAAAAAAAAAAAAAAGGAAACAGACCTGCCAGGGACACAACCAAGGGACAACATGGGAAAGGTGCAGGGTAATTCCACACCAAGCTCTACCAACCCTGTAGGAGATTACTACAGTGGAATCCCCCTGGGGGTGACCCAAGAAAGAGATCTTAGAGGGACAATTTCAGACCTATCTAGGGAAATTAAAGAATATAAAGAACAAGTCACAAAACTCAGGAGAGAGAATAAAAAACTCAAGAAGGACCTAGAGGGAGACAATGACAAACTTCTGAAAGAACTAAAGGGAGAGAATGGCAAACTCCAGAAAGAACTAGAGGGAGAAAATGACAAACTCCGGAAGGAAGTGGAAACACTGAAAAAGGAAGCCAACTAGCAAAGTAAGGAGCACCAAGAAGAGATTGAGAAGCTACAAAAGGAAGTGAAAATAATCAAGAAATCACAGGATGAAATGAAGAAAGAAATAGAATACACATTCAATCAAGAGGAAAGGAATGGAAAAAGCCTCAGAAACAGCATGGAGGAAGCAGAACAAAGAATATCAGACCTGGATGATAACACAGATCAACTAAAAAGCTCAAATAAAGATTATGAAAAATTCAGAAAATACACAAAAGTGGAACAACCAGGAATCGTGGGACACTAAGAAAAGATCAAACCTCTACACCATAGGAATAGAAGAAGGAGAAGAATCTTGAGAATATTATTGACCAGATCTTCAACAGAATAATAGATGAAAATTTCCCCAAACTAAAAAAAGACAAACCCATACAAATACAAGAAGCACATAGAACTCCAAACAGACAAGATCAGAAAAGAAACTCCTCACGCCATATCATAGTTAAAATGCTAGATGCCCAAAACAAAGACAAAATTCTGAAAGCAACAAGAGAAAAACACCAAGTTACATATAAGGGGAGACCCATCAGAATTACAACTGACTTCTCAACACAAACCATGAAAGCAAGAAGAACATGGAGCAAAGCATTCCCAGTGTTAAAGGACTATAGATGCCAACCCAGGTTACTATAGCCAACAAAAATGTCAATTATAGTTGAAGGAGAGAGAAAAATCTTCCATGACATAAACAAGATGATAGAATACATGTGTGAAAAACCAACCCTTCGAAAATACTTGAAGCAATTCAAAGGACAGAAAAGAGGAGCAACTATCCCCAAGCACCTAGAAAGAGAAACCAATAAAAACATAACTACAGAAGTAGAAACCTAGACTAAAAATGCAAATGGATAATAAGGTGAAAAGAAGCTACATAAATCTTTCAATTATAACTTTAAATATTAATGGACTAAACTCTCCAATCAAAAGACATAGACTGGGAGATTGGATTAGGAAACAAAACCCATCCATATGCTGTCTACAAGAAACTCATCTTAATCTCAAAGATAGGCACCAACTTAAGATAAGGGATGGAAAAAAATATTCCAAGCAAATGGTACATAAAAGAAAGCAGGGTTTGCTATTTTAATACCAGACAAAATAGAATTCAAAGTAAAAGACATCAAAAGAGACAAAGATGGCCATTGCATATTTATCAAAGTAACAATTGACCATGAGGACTTCACAGTCATGAATATATATGCACCAAACTCTGGTGTACCTAACTTTATAAAGATAATTCTTCAGGACCTCAAGGCACAGATTAACCCCAGCACAATAATAGTAGGGGACTCCAATATCCCACTAAGTCCTTTGGACAGAACAACAGGACAAAGAATAAACAGAGAAACATCTGAACTGAATGATATGAAACACCAAATGGACCTCACAGACATCTACTGAATATTCCACCCAAATACCAGAGAATGCACTTTCTACTCAGCATCCCATGGAACATTCTCCAAAATAGACCACATACTGGGATGCAGAAAAAAACTCAAAAAATACAAAATGACTGAAATAATTTCATGCATTCTATCAGACCACAGTGCGATAAAGCTCAATATCAACACCTTGATAAGCCCTACAACCTACAAGAACACATGGAGACTAAACAACACTCTCCTGAATAATGAATCTGCCAAGTAAGAAATAAAGAAAGGAATAAAAGCATTCCTGGAACTGAATGAAAATGATAATACAACACAACAAAACCTATGGGACATTTTAAAAGCAGTCCTAAGAGGGAAGTTTATAGTCCTGAGTACCTACGTCAGAAAAACAGAAAGAGCACAAGGTTTAGCACAGAACACTGCAGCTAAAAACACTTGAGAGCAAACAACAAATGAACCATAAACTCAACAGACAGGAAGAAATAACAAAAATCAGAGCAGAAATCAATGAAATAGAAACAAAGAAAACCATACAAAAAAATCAATGAATCCAGAAGTTGGTTCTTTGAGAGAATAAACAAGATAGACAGATCTCTAGCCCAGTTAAGCAAAAAAAGAAGGAACAACTCCAAATCAATACAATCCATGATGAAACGGGAAATATCACAATAGACAATCAGAAGATCCAGACAATCATAAGGGAATACTTCAAAAACCTATACTCTACTAAGTTTGAAAACCTGGAAGACATGGATGAATATCTGAAATCCTGGGACTCACCAAAGCTCAACCAAGAAAAGATCAAGAGCTTAAACAGACCCATGATATATGAAGTTTGAAGATGTAATAAGAAACCTCCCAACTAAAAAAAGCCCAGGCCCGTATGGTTTCAAGGCAGGATTCTATAAAACATTTCAAAAAGACATACAACCATTATTACTCAAATTGTTTAGAATGATACAAGCAGAGTGAATTCTCCCAAATTCCTTCCATGAAGCCAGCATCACTCTACTACCAAAACCAGGCAAAGATACAACCAAAAAGGAGAAATATAGATTGATCTCATTAATGAAAACAGATGCAAAAATTCTAAAAAAAAATACTTGCAAATCACATACAGACCCAAATCAAGAAGATCATCCATCATGACCAAGTTAGATTCATACCAGAAATGCAGGGATGGTTCAACAATATGAAAATCAATAATTATCATCAAATATATAAATGGACTGAAAGACAAAAACTACACTATCATCTCAATTGATGCCAAAAATCCTTTGACAAAATCCAGCATTCCTTCATGCTTAAAGTCCTAGAGGGAATTGGATTGGAGGGATCATTCTTCAATGTAATCAAAGGCATATACAGGAAACCCACAGCCAATTTCATCCTAAATGGGGAAACAACAGAAGCATTCCCTTTAAAGTTAGGAACTCAGCAAGGCTGCCTCTGTCACCACTCCTCTTCAATATAGTGCTTGAAACACTTGCTAGGGCAATAAGGCAAGAAAAGGAAATTAAATGAGTTCTAATTGGAGTAAAGGAAGTCAGTCTATCTGTTTTTGCTGATGATATGATTGTTTAGGGATGCTAAAAATTCTACCATAAAACTCCCAGAAACGATTAAGAGCTTAGGGATGCTAAAAATTCTACCATAAAACTCCCAGAAACGATTAAGAGCTTCAGTAAACTGGCAGAATACAAAATTTACCTAGAAAAATCAGTAGCCTTTCTATACACCAACAACAAGCAACTGAAGAAGGAATAAAAGGAGACCTTCCCACTCACAATATCCTCAAAAACAATAAAATACCTAGGAATAAACCTAACCAAAGACACCAAAGATCTCTACAACAAAAATTTTAAACCCCAGAAGAAAGAAATTGAAGAAGACTTCAGAAGATGGAAAAACCTCCCATGCTCATGGGTTGGGAAAATTAATATAGTAAAAATGTCCATTCTACCAAAACTCTTGTACAGATTTAATGTAATCCCAATTAAAATCCCCAAGAGTTTCTTCACAGACTTGGAAAAAAAAGTCCTTAATTTCATTTGGAAAAATGAAAGACTCCAAATAGCCAAAGCAACCCTGAGTGAAAAGAGCAATACAGGGGGGATCTCTATACCAGACTTCAAATTATACTACAGGGCTATAGTCATAAAATCAGCTTGGTACTGGTATAAAAACAGACCAGTTGACCAATGGAACAAAACTGACAGTCCAAACCTGAGCACATACAATTCCATCCACCTCATATTCGACAAGGGTCCAAGAAGACACAATGTAGAAAAGACAGCATATTCAGCAAGTGGTGTTGGCAAAACTGGATCACAACTGTAGAAGAATGAAGTTTAACCCCTACCTCTCGCCCTGTACAAAAGTTAATTCCAGATGGATCAAAGACCTCAATGTGAAACCCAAAACTCTGGAGGCGATAGAAGAAAAAATTGGCAGCAGACTATAAGACAGGCATAGGAAAAGACTTCCTAAATTAGCAGCCGTACAAGAATTAAGGTTGACAATTGACAAATGGGTCCTCATTTAACTCAAAAGCTTCTATACATCAAAAGGAACAATAAAGGAAGTGAAGAGAAACCTACAGAGTGGGAGGAAACCTTCACTGAAGATACATCTGACAAAGCATTGATTTCCGGAGTATATAAGCTACTCAAAAAAATGAGGAAAACAATTGACCCACTCAAAAGACAAAGAGCTGAACAGAGACTTCACAAGTGAGGAATTAGAGATGGCTGAGAAATATCTTAAAAAGTGTTCAACATCACTAATAATTAAGGAATTGCACATTAAAACCACTTTAATGTATCATCTCACTCCAATAAGACTGGGTAGGATCAAGAAAACAAATGAAACCAAGTTGTGGAGTGATCGTAGGGAAAGGGGAACACTCATCCATTGCTGGTGGGAATGTAAACTTTTACAGCCACTATGGAAAGCAGTGTGGAGAACCCTTGGAAGACTCAAAATGAGCTTACCACCTTACCCAGTCATACCACTGGGCATATACGCACAAGACTCATCTTACTGCAGAGATACATGCACAGCTATATTTATTGCAGCTCTGTTCACAATAACAAAAAAGCTTGAACAAACCCAAATGCCCCTCAACTGAGGAGTGGATAGAGAAAATGTGGTACATCTACACAATGGAGCTCTATGCAGCAGTAAAAAAAGACAACATCATGAACTTTGCAGGTAAGTGGATGGAACTAGACGATAAGTGAAGGAACACAGTCCCAGAAAAAACAAACGATGAATGGTATCCGTCATCTGTGGATGCTAGCACCAATAACCTAGTTGTAACTATTTCTTGTTGGGAGTGATGCATATTGGAAAGAACAACAACAACACTAACAACAGAAAAGACTGCATCAAAGAACTGACTGAAATGGTGAATCTGGTGGGGTGGGGGGTTGGGAGGGAGACACGGGTCTAGATTCTAGTTGTAACATAATCTTGTACATATATATATATATATATATATATATTTTTTTTTTTTAAATAAAATGCCAGTAGAATCAATCTCAAAGGAACAGAATTCTGGACAGTATTATATTTTCTGGAATTTATTGTGCAAAATGATTTTTATGACTCTCTGCCAAACTTAGCCATATGTTTAACATTTTTCTTAATATAGAAGCATTAGTACATGCAATTCATATATGATGCTTCATAAGAAATACATTTTTTAAAACTAAAATTAATAACATATATCTGGTAAACTGAGCAAAGTTAAACTATTAAATTTAGCTTTGTCTATTCATAATATTAGGAGCAGAGCAGTTTGAAAGGAAGAATTGTTATGGCACATTGCTACTAAATCAGAAGTATGCACCATCTAAAGAACTTTGACACAGCCCTGCAATGTAGAACCACCAGTTTGACATAGGAACTGAGTGGAAGAAAGACTAACTATGCTCTGATCGTGCCAGCTACATCAGGAAGCTGAAGAACAGATAGCCTAGGAGACTGTGAGCTCACTACTGCACTTCCATTATTATAAAGCAAAGCACTTGATGAGAATCAAGGTTATCTGTGACCAGAATGGATAATGCAGCATTTGGGGAGTCAGCTCTGTAGGTCACAAGCACAGCGCAGCCTTAATCCATGGTCACTGTTGCCATGTGTCCTCCAAATGATGGGAAATGTTTGATGTGATCATTGCATTTTCAGCTGAGTGCTTGATCCCGTGGGCAACAGAACCACACTAGAGACTCAATAGTGGTTTCTAGGACTGTTAGACTGGACACCCAATGGTATTTATAGGCAGGCAATGATAGTAGTTGGTGCCCATGCACCACCTCTATCCCAACTCTGTGACCATTATATTAAAGAACTCAATATGCAGTGATAGGGGTGGCTGTGTGCAAAACAGACTGGCATCCGTCCACACAATGGGTTATCCTACTCTTGGTTATTAAAATCTCCTGTGAGATTGATCTTTGATCAATGTATAACATAGATATATTTAGGTAATTTTCAATTCGGAGGGATTTATGCCCATATTTCTTGCAAAAATTTCCTTATCAATTTTTCTATCATGGTGTGTTCAAGTAACTGTCTATCCAGACAAACTGGTCACAATCTATAATGTGCTATATAGTCCAGTGTCCAGATATTTCTCTTCTAGGAGGTAGGGCAGCAGATTCTATGAGGAAACATATCTTTCTTAAAGTGACCAAGAATATGTGCAAGGAAACATGCTCAGGATGTAACATGGAAAGGCTTTCACCAAGGATGTCCCTGCTCATATGCCTTTTGGGTCCCATTCATCCATTAAGAGAACAGCATGCAGATAGAGCAGCACTAGTCAATCAATTAACTGGTTAATCAGCAGATTTCCTGAATCCCAGGCTTAATGATGTCTCTCCAGTGGGAAGAACCTTTGCTATTAAATGCATTTATTTTTCATTTGTTTTTGCCTCTGCTGGCTCTACAGTTACAAAGTAAATAAAAATTTTATTTCCAAATTGCTAAATAACTGAGTTTTTATTCCACAGGGTTTGGTGCTATTTTTTTTTTTTTTACTGTGCCCCTGTGGGACATCCCTGATGGGAAATCACCAATGTGGCAGATAGGGAACAAAACAATGCAAGATCATTGTTCTCTGTGGTACTGTACATGGCACATTTCATTACCATGTTCATTAAGTGAAGAATCATAAGTTGTTTACATTCTACATCTTAACATAAAATAGCACCTTATATTCTTCAGATATAGAAATCCCAGGATATTCTCAAAATGTGCTTTGAAATTAAACAGAATGTATGTTGGATGATGAATACAAAACATGAATTCCTAACTTAGCCTCTTAATCAAATATAGAAATGAGGAACCTATATGAGCATATACATGAATAGATATTGATGGAATATTATCTCTATTTGAGTGATGATAATAAAGTTATAACTGAATTAAAAGATGAACAATTATAGGATAGGAATGCAGAGTGAAAGGAAGACAAAGAACACCCAGATATCATGGACTTAAAGATAAATGGAGTAACTACATTCTTTTGGAGGAGGCCATATTTGAGAAGAAGGAGGAAGTGTTTGAAGTTATTGTATTGTTTGATGAAGAAAGTAAATAACTTTTTATGGTTTGGTGAGTGAAATTATCATACAATTACTGAGTACATTTTAAATTAGTCTAACATATATGAGAAAAAAATAGCGTATGGATATCATCTCCAGTTAAAGGGAATACATGGTGGTTAGGTAAGTTCCATAAGCAATCCAGATTGTGATAATTATGCCAAGAACTTGTGTAACCATATGTTGTATCTGTTGTAAA
This sequence comes from Rhizomys pruinosus, assembly GCA_009823505.1. Lineage (NCBI taxonomy): Eukaryota > Metazoa > Chordata > Mammalia > Rodentia > Spalacidae > Rhizomys > Rhizomys pruinosus. The sequence continues at coordinate 1,706,494 of VZQC01000816.1, read as the reverse complement.
CTGGAACTGTTGCAAAGGTAGCTGGGACATATGGTTATCCTAAATATAGTGGACATTTTTAATACATGTGGATTTTTATATCCAAAGCCTCTTCTTCCTTTAAGAAGATTCTATCTCCAATTCAGGGATGAAGAAAGCTTGTGTGTTCTGATTTCCTATCAACTTAGGAAAAGTCAAAGCCTCACTACACACTCTGGAGAGAGATGTAAATTCGAAAGGGCTGTGATTGCTGTGCAATGACCCAGCCCTGTGGAATGCATGCTGTACAATACTGATGCCATTATTATGGGAAATTTTATTTTTTTCTCAACATTGAATAATTGTTATGTATTTTTCATGTATTAATTGTGAAAAACATCTACTGTGAATATCTGAATACTGTAACACAGAGTGTTGAAATCACAACCTGTTCCAGTTTCTTTTCTGTTGCTGTGATAAAACAATCTCATCAGAAGCAACTTGGGGAAGAAAGGATTTACTTCTACTTGTAGGTGACTCAGTCATGGAGAGAAGTCAGGGCAGGACCTTAAACAGGAACTTGAAGGGAGGCCAGCTTGCCATACAGCATTACCTCTGACAAATAATCTACTACACAGTCAAGGAAGTAGAGCAAGAACCACCAAGGATGCTGCTTGATAGCTCCTGCAGGCTCACACTCATCCACTAGGTTCTTTATACAGTCCAACGCCACATGTCTAGGGAATGAAATAAGTCATTATGGGCTGTGCCCTCCTGTGTCACTTAACAAGAAAACAATCCAGGTTACCACTCAAAAACACAGAGGCTAGGAAGCAATGAGAGCTTCCAATCTAATCAGAATCAGAAGCTCCAAATCTAAATCCCATTCCAGATGCTGAAGGAAACAATTCTTCAGTTTTCTTTCCTGCCTTGCATTCCATTCACGCCCACCCTCTGTCCTGAAATCCCCCCGAAGAGCTGTTCTACTGCTCTAAGTTTCTGTTTGTGTTTCACAGCCAAGAATTTCAATGGACAGTGTCTCTCACCATCTCCTGTACTGTTTTCTTTCCTGTGACTACAATGTCACAGGTGCTTAAGAATAGACTTTATCCGGAAAAGTGTTTTCAATACAAAATTATTAAAAGAAATTTATAAACCTCTGATTACTGCAAAGTACTTATAAATGTGCCTTAATGCATACTTTCAATAGTGTGGTCAAGATTATTCCACTTAAAAGCTAAGTTTAGTGTTGCAGCGCATACCTGTAATTTCAGCGTTCCAGTGGCTGAGGCAGGAGAATCACTATATTGAAACAAGCCTTGGGTAAATAGTGACTTCCTAGCCAGCCTTGCCTAAGTAATGAGAGAGACCTTGTCTCCAGTAACAGCAGGAGCAACAAAAAATCCTGACAAGAGATTTATATTAAAAACTGTAGTCTATAAAATTATATTTATCTGAAAATTATACAATAATATAATATTTATTCAAAGAGTTTCCATGTATGTCAGTTCATTCGAAGAGGTTCTATTCTCCTTGGGTAAAGTTGGAGGGCCTGGTTTAGAATGTGGCACCTGGATATCATAGTGTAGTTCTGTTTGAAGCTGTCTCAATTATACAGGTTGAATTCCAACCTTAGGTTTAAACTGTTTGAAACTGAAAGTCTTAATACCTCAGATTGGTCTTTCCAATAATATGCAGTTATTATAGAATAACGCATTCTCATTTGTCCTCTAAAGATGATGTTTTCTAAACATTCACAAAAGCACAATGCAGATTTATTATTCTTTTCCATTAGCCAATGTGACAAATTATAATATATATAATATATGACATATAATATATATGTCCTTTTATTTTATTTTATTTATTTATTTATTTATTTATTTATTTATTTATTTATTTATTTGTATGAATGTATTGTCTACATGTAGGTTTGTGGACCCGTGTCGTGCAATGCCATGGAGGTCAGAAGAGGGTGCCGGATTCCCCTGGAACTGGAGTTCTCCTGGAATTGGAGTTACAGATGGTTCTCAGTCGCCATTTGGGTGCTGGAGATCGAACCCGGGTCCTCTGCAAGAGCAGTCAGCACTCTTGAACGCTAGGCCATCCCTCCAGCCCCCATATATATGTCCTTTAATTAGTCATCACACACAAGTAATGTAGCACGAAAAGCCCTATGAAGAAAAAGACCAACTGGAAAGTGATTGAGAATGTATATTGCTTTGGAGAGGACTCAAATTGAGTACTCAGTGGCAACATCAGGCATCTCACAATTACCCATAACTCTAGCTGCAGAGTTATCAGATATCTGGGACCTCTGGTGGCACCTGGACTCACAGGTACATACACACACGTACATAAGCATTCATAGAATAAAAAACAAAAATAACTCTTCCTTTTGTTTAAAAGCCAAATTTTATTGGAGCTCTGTGCATTTCATATAAAATTTTAAATCAAATCTAGACCCATGACCCCTCCCTGCCCCCCACCACTAGAACTCATGTATTCTGCCAAACATCTGTTTCATCTCTTTCTCAGTCTCTCTCAAAATTCTTGATGCCGAAGTTTACTGTTTCAAGCAGAAATTTACCTGTTTCAGTCAGTTCTTTGATGCAGTCTTTCTGCTGCTGTTGTTGTTGTTGTTATTCTTTCCAATATGCACCACTCCAATATATGTACATATGCATGCCGGATATATCATAGGTTTTAGCATCTTCAGCTTATGATTTTTTTTCTTTATTAGGCTGAAAAATGTCATGTTTGAAGGCTCCTCAATGGAAAGCCCAAATCACCATCAGTTCTGCTCTTGTGTTCCACACTGGGGTTTTCTCTTCCCATGGTCACCAAATGAGGTCCAGTAAGCACCACATCCTGTCTTGATCTTCCTGTACTAGCCTCCATGATACAGCCTGGTTAGTCCAACAATAGCAGTCTATAATTTGAAGAGGCTGAAACTTCAGTAGTATCTCAGTCCACAAGATGGATGTCTCAGCAGTCCCCATCTGGCACTGAAGGTTTGGAGGATTCTTTGAGAGACACGAGTCTTCAGCCTAAAAATAACTCTTTTTCAAAAAGAAAAAAAGAATGAAAATTGTGCATGATGTGTCCAAAATTAATGTGGGAAATCAGGTGAATCACAAGCTCAGCTCCATTAGCTCTGTCTACAAAACGCATCTTTCTAAGTACTTTCTGTACAGCTTCTCTGTTATGTCTTTTAAATCCCACTAATTCTATGAGCACTTTTAAAAAATCAGGGACACAGGAAGTGATGCTATAAATGGAATGACTGCCTGTTGGTTGGTGCTCTGTATCCATATCTGCAGTGTGGTTATATAAAGTGCCAGTCAGACTCCTCCACACAAAATGCAAATGGAAGTAAATGGCAGATCCCATACTGTGCATTATACCTCTCCAGTGAACATGTTCACAACTGGAAATGATAGGATTTATTGCTCCTGCCCCATATGAATAAACTGAGGTCAAATAATTATGATATTCTGCCCTATCAGATCTAGCTAAAAATTGGATGCCCTAAAAGTTTACACATGGACTGTGGATTCCAAACCTGCATGCTTTCTGTCCCAGTGCATTGCCTGCCTGATTATTCATTGTTCTGCAGTCCAAACACCAAACATTTCCTCTAATCAAGGAAATGGGACTTTTTTATGTCTTAAATTGCTAGACACAATGGTATTTTAAAGCCAAATTAAACCAGATAATCTTTTACATTCTCTTGTGCTCCCTGAGGCTATAAAAGCAACATTGTTATGCCTGGAAGTACATAATCTCAACCAAAACACACTTCTCTTTTGGACAGAGTAAACCAGTCAAAACATATAACAACATAAAACTCTCTGTCCATTCCCAGTGTTTTTATTTAATTCACTGGGAATTATTATACAAAATGACCACTGCTGAATTTTGATTCACAGGGAACACTGTTGTACTAAGCTGTTAGCACAAACATTTTATAATAATTCTTATGAAAATATGGATAATAAAATGTACATTATAACCATGCTGATTATTTATTTTAAATCCCTTTATTAGCTGAAATTTCTAAACAGTGTAATTTTATACTTTTAACACAGAGCTTTTGGTCTCCAATTTTACATCTAATTTCAATAAAGAAATTATATCATGGATAGGTCTTGGCATTTGCTAAATATTTTCTAGGCCTTAATTTTGATCAGAATTTTCAAAAAATAATTCCTTGTAAAATGGACCATCAGCATTATTCTAATTATAATAATTGGTATTTTTAATATTTAATATAAATATATTTTTATATTTCTAATATCTATAATTTTGAGAAAATATATTTTATATATTTATATTTTTATATAAATATATATTATATATTTGGTATTTTATATATTTATATATAATTGGTATTTTATATATTAATATAAGTATATAATATATTTCTAATATCTATAATTTTGAGAAAATATATTTTATATATTTATATTTTTATATAAATATATATTATATATTTGGTATTTTATATATTTATATATAATTGGTATTTTATATATTAATATAAGTATATAATATATTTCTAATATCTATAATTTTGAGAAAATATTTTCTATATTTCATATATTTTTATATATTATATTTTATATTATATATTTCATATATATGCATAATTTTGAGACTGCCTAGTGCTCAGCCCTAAACAGGACATCTGTATTGCATGCTGTCTCAAAGGGACAGAAACATTGTAAGAAACAAAGGTCGTGGGTGACTATAAGAAAACTAATTCTAGACATCAGGGGAATAGCTCATATGAACTCACAGCAGTTGTTACAGCATACACAAGACCTACTCAACTTCAAGGTGGACAAAATCCCAGCATGGCACCAGGGAAAGTGGGCCTAAGTCCTACTTCAGAAGCTATTGGCATTTGAAAGCTGCTGGGAGAGGACGGATCAGTTTTCTTTAAGATTATGACCCCACAGGTACTTGGGAGAAATCAATTGGACTTCAAGGGAGGGAAAACAGAACAGGAATTTGGGTGGGTAGAGTGGTGGGGATAGATCTATGAGCAGATGGGGAAGGAAGAATATGATCAAAGTATATTGTATGGAATTCTCGAAGTATTAATAGACTATTTAAAAATAATTCTAATATAGACAGTCTCAACAGTAATATTTCTATAGCCTTCTGAAGCAAGGTGTGCAGAGAAGCATTTCACCATTTGTCAATGTAATCAAGACAATCTTCACCTGAATTTGAGTTTCTGAGATATTTTGGATAATTTTATAATGTTTTTCTCCTTGAGTCTGTCTTTATAGGATTCTTTTCTAGGTCTGAAGGTTCTAGTAATAGGGGCTTGGAGGAGATGAACACTGAATTTCTTCAACGTATTTGGCAGGCACTGTGCTCTGTTCAGGATGATAATGGCGAGCAGTGTGCAGACATGGCTTCCATCCTTATGGAATGGACAGTATGCTCATAGAAGGGAGCATGGGTGCAGCATATTTCTACTGCTACATAACCTCATCTTTTGATTTAAAACCCTCAGGGAATACTGATGGAAGTGATTATCAAGCCATTCTTTAAGGGCTGTTTGTGTAGAAAGTTGTTATACCTTGGCACAGATTCCTCAAAGACGAAGATTTCCCAAATCCCTCTTTACATATGGTGGACAGTGGTTCGCATTATGCAAATCCTGTAGTGTGGGCTGGCCTGAAGCACGAGCTCTGTTCCATATGGCTTTATATTCTCAAAGAACCACCTCTCCAAAAAGGGTTGGCAAGAATCATTATGGGGTTTGGAACAGAGTCAACAGAATTTGATTCTGGAAAGAACGATTGTTCCCGGGAGCAAATGGAATAACTGACACAGAAATCAGTTCATTTACTCCTTGATAATGATGCAGGAACTTGGGAATTCTCAGGCCCTTTTGTGTCTGGCAGCAAGACAGATTCCAGCCTTCACAAACACAATCTCAAGGTAATAAAACATGTCTTTCCTTGGGCATTATTGGATAAATCATAGCAAGTACATTTAGGAATTCTAGGTGGGAGAGACAGGAAAAAGGCAGAAAACAGCTGCTACAGAAAAATGCAAGAATTGCACGTTAAGAGTTCTGTGTGTACGTATGAAAGCCAACATTGCCAGAGATAGTCTCTGCTGAGCCTACCTTCGCAGCTCATTATGTGTGAGGATGTGTCAAGTCATCAATCTATGAACAGGAATGGCTCGTCCTGTGTAGGTCACTTCACGAGTGAGGGAAGAATTTATTGCACAGGAACCTGAAGTTGGTTTTCTTTCTACTCTTTTTTTTTTAATTTTTTTATTGATGCTTTTTGTATTTCATACATCATTTTCCAATTCAGTTCAGGCATATTTCCCTTTCCCTTACCCCCCCCCCCGCATCCCACCCCACCCCATCCCAGATCATGCATTCTGCCATAACTGTCCTGCATCTTTCTCTCAGTTTTTTTTTTTCAATTTTTTTTAATTTTTTCTAGCAATGAGTGATAATTTATTTATTGAAGTACAAAGGCATGCCCTCAATTGTTTAAACCAATTTTTGCCACGCGGGTTGTGCCCAAACCCCCACAGCCCCGCATCCCGGCAGCCGGGGGGGGGGGGGTGAGGGTGGCTTGTATGTTCAATAAAGATGATCAAATGAGTGTCCAATCTACATTGTTGTAGTTTCAACATTCCACCAACGCGCCAAATCCGCAAGCCCCTTTACATTCTGAACCCCACCCCCTCCCCCCCCTTCTTCTGCAATGGTTCGCTGGCCTAGAAAAGGGGCTGGAGAGAATGGCCTAGCGGTTGAGAGCGCGGACCCGCTCTTACAGAGGAACCCGGGTTCGATCCCCAGCAACCAACATGAGCGGCTGAAACCTGTCTGAAACTCCAATTCCAGGAAGAACTCCAATCCAGGGGAATCTTGAGACCCTCTTCTGACCTCCGCGGGCATTGCACTAACCAAAGGTTGACAGACCTGCATGCAAACAGTACATTCTCATACACATAACGGAAATAAATATAAGTAATACAAAAAAAGTTAAAAAAAAAAAAAAAGAAAAGGGGCCCAGTCGGATGAGGAGGCAAAACAGTTTACTTTCTCTGGAGCTGTTGTTCTGTGGAATCTGGTCAATTCTGGCTGTTTCCTTTGTCCACGACGCCCTGACATTTGCCCAGGAATAACCTTTTCACTCCTACTATGAAGCACAAGAATTAGATATATAGGGTAAAATTTAAAACACGCATTAAAGTACATGTTGGGGTAATACTTTGTAATAGAACAGATAATGTTTGATGGTATGTTATCCATGAATTAATAGGTCTTTTTTCATGTTAAATATGACAAGGTCCCTTAAACATGTGGTTTTATAACATCCTCCTAACCTGTAGAGGATGTAAGCTTATGTGGCATCAGTTCCCATGTGGCTATTTATCTCTCAAGGAGGAGAGCCATAGGCCAGTTAAGATTTTGTGGATATACAACTATATGGGCTGCCCTGCTGCACATATATTTTCCAGGCAGGTGAGGTTTTTGTAGCCTGGTGGTTTGAGACGGGTGGGAGTCGAACAAGGGGAAATATGACTATGATGAGGTCGTTCTCCAACTGTAAATTGGAGACAACTATTATAGAGGTAATCTTTTATAAAACTGGTAAAACTGCCCTCTTTAATTGACTAATAGACATAAGAGCTGTTAAAAGGATTATTCTCTATTCAGAACCAAATATAATACTAAAGTCCTTAAGCTATGCACTTAAGCAAAATATATTAATACAGGAGCTCTGACATCAGCAATGGATTATTCTACGAAGGAGATGTTGGCCAGGGGATCCAAGCCCCCACAAAAGGTAAAGGCTCCTTGCCTCTAAACTGGGATACCTGCAAGAAGAGTGGCGATAAGGCCCTGCTGCCAATGACCTAACGTTAACATGGGAAAGATGTATTGAGACCACACATGCAAGTATACAGATGGCCTCTGGAATACCAGAGAGTGTTACCAAAGGCCACTAAACCAATAAAGCAAATACGGGTCTCCTTGAGTTTTCTACTCTTTAAATACAGCGTAGTTATCACTGTGTGTGCAGAGGGTTTATGTGGAATGGGTGATCCAAGGCTTGTGCATGGAAGTCAAATGGTTCTCTCCTTTTATCTTTTTTATTTTTTTATTTTTTTAACATTTTTTTATTGATGCTTTGTGCATTTCATACATCATTTTCCAATTCAGTTCAGGCACATTTCCCTTTCCCTTCACCCGACTCCCACCCCATCCCAGATCATGCATTCTGCCATAACTGTCCTGCATCTTTCTCTCAGTTTTTTTTCATTTTTTTCCTGAACTCTTGTAACTCAGGTTACAAGGCTTTTGGAGCAATGCTTTTGCCTCTTAACCCTCAGGCCAGCATTGAGGTTGGTTTTCTTGATAACAGAATTTACATATTAATAATGGTGTTTTCTTATGTCTGACTATTTTAAATTGTTTCTTTGGTAATGGAAATTGGGGAAGCACAATATACTCCACAAAAGCCCTTTTCTGGGCCCAGAAACAGACAATCAGATTAAACAGAAAAGCAACTTAAAGTCTATCAAAAGAAAAAAAAAAAAAAAACACCTAGCAAATGTCTCAAGGGTTGCTTTGAATCTTTGATTATACTCCATTGTATTATATAACACAAAAAAATTCAGTGTTATCACACAATTGATAATTTACAATTTATATGTATACAGAGTTTTGCAGAGGACCCAAGTTTAGTTTCCAGCACCCACTTGGAGGCAGTTAGCAACCGTGTATAACATCACTTTCAGGGGATCTACCGCTCTCTTCTGGCCTCACGCAGGTATTGTACAATATGGGTGCACTCATTCACATGCAGGAAACACACTCAAACACATTAAAATAGATCCAAAATAATTTTTTAATGTGATATGAGATATTTAAAGACATATTTCTTTGGAATTCCTGTCTTCTTTATCAATTCACAGGAAAGAATAAATTTAAATTATCTTAAATTCAATAAATACCTAATCCACACAGTACCAAATAAGCCAGCAAAATATCAACAGTTTCTAGGTTTCCCTATGAATTTAAGTGTTCATTAAATTTTCATACATAATTTTGCAATTTTAGTTAGAAAGTGAAATAGAAATTACATCATTCAAAATTTGTAGTTCACAGAATTCAAATTATATTAGTGATTATATTCATTCTATTTCCCTTTCTCTTTATATTGGTAATCTCTCATTAATCTCCCAATTGCATGTGGTGTGTGTGTGTGTGTGTGTGTGTGTGTGTGTGTGTGTCTGGTCTGTATGTGTGTCTGTGTGTGTCTGTGTGTATGTATGTCTGTGTCTGTGTGTGTGTCTGTGTCTGTGTGTGTCTGTGTGTATGTGTCTGTGTGTGTGGACATGTGTGTCTACAGTTGTAGGTACATGTGTGTATAGCTCTGAGCATATGTAGAGGACAGAGGGTGACATGAGATGTCTCCCTCTCCCACTTCCCACCTATCATTATTATTTTCATTTTGTTTCCAGAGGGTGTCTTTTGCCAGCCTACAGGTGACCTGTTAGGCTAGGCTGGTTGACCAGTGACCCCATGGAGGTCCCTGTGTCTGATTCCCAACTGTCATTCCAGGTGACTGTTGCCTTGCTGTTGTTTTTGTTTTTGTTTTGTTGTTTTGTTTTGTTTTGTTTTGTTTTATGTGGAGGCACAAATTGCTTCTCCACTGAACCTTTCCCATCCCATCACAACCCTTTTCTGCATCCTAGTCACTTAAATTCTTCCCTGATCTTTGACCAAATTTTGCCCTTCTTATCACACTTGGCTACCGACACAGACTCAATTTCAAAACTGATTACATTAGTAACAGTTTATAACTTGACAGATTCATAAACCAGACAGTGAGCAGGCACTCAGATGGAAGTTTACTGTCAATTTCTTGCCATTTGGTTTATTTGACTTCAGCAATTTAAAATCCCTTCCTTCTTTGTATAGAGAATGTTCCCTCTGCAGAGGTAGATACATGCACTGAATATGTCGACTTTTAACAGCAAGTGTAAGTGATTCTTCACAGGAGAAGCAGCAGCATGGCCCCGCCTTGAAACAAATTAGACTCATGACTACTTCCAGGGTTTCTTTCTGTCTGGTCAGGAAAGCGTCTGGAGATAACATACTGTGAGATAATTGTTTCTGTGATAAGCGTAAGGATGACAGCTTAACAGTGATTTGAGAAAGAACAGATATGCATCTCCTTCAGCAAATATACATTGATATTTTTATCAGCCATTTGTTTTAGTATTTTACTCAAAAATGCACTCAGCTGTTAATTTTCTAGCCAGAAACCATTCAAATGGATTGAAATAATCCTTGGGCACTTGAAGCCACTTTAACCACTGAGCTACTAGAAGTTAAGGACTGACCTCAGGTTCTCTTGTATAATCTGGGTGATTTCACCCACTACTGCATTTTTTACTTAGAGGAACATTAATTAAAGCAGAGCAACCTGGACCACAGAGTATAATTAATGAATTATACTATTAATCTAAAAACCTCTGTCATTCCTCAGAGTTCAGTGACAAACTGGCTCTTTAAGCTTATTTAATGCATCTTTCAGACCAATAGGATGAGGTTGCTTAACAGCTATAGGGTGAAAAAATGCTGTAAAAAGTGGAAATATCACAATGTTGTCTTAAAGAAGGGAGAGACTCAGAGCAATTGAATCCTGGTGTGGTTGTGAATGTGAGGGATTTGTGAGGCTTTCTCATTGGTTCTTTTTTTTTTTTTTTATGATGCTTTGGTGCATTTCATACATCATTTTCCAATTCATTTCACGCATATTTCCTTCTTCCCTTCCCCACTCCCCCACCCCATCCCAGATCATGCATTCTGCCGTAACTTTTCTTCTCTTTTCTGTTTTTTTTTTTGTTGTTGTTGTTGTTTGTTTTCATTTTATTAACAATAAGTGATATTTAGTACAAGCATCGCTTCAAAGTAAAACCAACTTTGCTAAGCATTGTGCCCAAACCATACAGCTCATGGGTCCCACCACTCCAGCGAGGGGGGGGTCTTTGTATGTTCAATCAAGTTGATCAAATGAGTGTCCATTCTATTTGTTGTAGATTTCAGCATTACGCCCCAATCGAAGCCCTTACTATCTACCGCGCCTCCTCTTCCGCAAGTTGTTCCCTAGGCTTAGAAAAGGGGCACAGGGATGGAGATGCAAAACAGTCTACTTTCTCTGGAGTGTTGTGTCTTGGTCTCTAGTCAATTCTGGCTGTTTTCTTCATGGGCTGCCAGCTTCCAGGCATAACCTTTAATCCTACTAATGAAGCGCACACTTGCAATTTAGATATATAGGTATTTAAAAAGTATAATTATACAGCCTTGTCGGTCCTACTAATGAAGCACTCGCAATTGGATATATAGGTATTTAAACATAATTAGTTGTATGGTTAGGTTAACATTGGTATAGACAAGATGTTTGGATGTAAGTTTAATCCATGAATTACATTTTCTTTTTAAGTATGACAGGGTCGTCGTGTGGTGTTTATAGCATCTCCTAACCATAGAGGATTAAGCTTTGTGGCATCAGCCTGGGTTATTCCTCCAAGGAGAGAGCCAATAGCCAATTAGTTTGGGATATACAGAACATTAGCTGCCACTGCTGCACAGTATTTCCAGCAGATGAGGTGTAGCTGGTGCTATGGAGAGTCTTGTTGACTCAAGGAGACCTATATTTGCTTTTATGGTTTAGGGCCTTTGGTAACACTCTCTGGGCATTTCAGAGAGGCCATCCATAATTGCTTGCAAGATGCGGATCTTCCATTACATGTTTCCCATGCTTATATCAGGTCTTCAACAGCAGGGCCTTATCGCCTCTCTTCCTGCCGATATCCCAGTTTGGAGGCAAGGAGCCTTTACCTTTTGTGGGGGCTTGGATCCCCTGGCCAACATCTCCTTGGTAGAGTAATCCATTGTTGATGTCAGAGCTCCTGTATTAATATATTTTGCTTAAGTGCATAGCTTGAGGAGACTTTAGCATTATATTTGGGTCTGAATAGCGAATAATCTTTTGGTTCTTTAACAATCTATTAACCTCAGGTTTTAAAATGTAGACATTTGTACCCATCGTGAAGCTATAATAATGAAAATATAAACATGACACCACAATATGATAAAAGAATCTTTATAATATTCTGAGCCTAGTATGTTTGGTTAATTTTAGTCAGGACAGCCAGTCTTCCACTTGCTACACCTGATTAGCTTCTACTTTGCTTCCACTCAACATCCCTACCACACCTCTCTCCTGGTTGCTGGCTGCATAGCTTGCACTGGAGAGTTGATGAGACATCAAGCTACAGATGCATGGCTGCCCTTGAAGAATGTGGGAGTCATGACAGTGCTATTGTCATCACAGCCCGTAGAATCTAATGCTAGAAAACAAGTGTCCCCTGGGACTGATCCTCAAAGATGTAATCACACATACTTCTCCCAAACCATGATGGAAGCAATCCTTGTTAAGAACTGAGAACTGGAGGCAGGTATAAATAAATCTGTCATATGTCACTACAAGCAGTCTAAGACCAGTATATTAATATAAGGACAGATATGGATTTGGATAACGAAAGATGTGGCGAGGCTCACAAATTCACTGGTCTTGGTTTTGGTGAGTTCCAACCTAGTTTCTCATAACATTTTTATTCCCAGTTTTTTCAGAATATACCTTGGGAAGTAACTCCTCATAAGAGTGGCATTGCCTCTTTCCAAAAATCTCTCCAACACTATAATTCTTCTTTAAGAAATTATTTTTCCACATCTTATTCTACATGAAATTTAAACTCAAATGGCTTACATACTCATCTAGAAAAATATATTCATATTCTTAATTCTTATGCTATTGTAAAGAAAATGGGATGTGAGGAAAACAGATTATTTCCTAAATCTCGGTTGCGTAGTAAAATAATTTTTGTCAAAATGGTTATAATTCTAGTGACATATGAGCATAGACAAACATTAACAACAAGGCTTTATTTATCATTTCCCAGATCACTCATGAGCCTCTGACATATCTCCCTCATCTGTCTTCTTTGTGTTGTTAAAGCGGGAATATAAAATGTTAATTGGTCTTATTTATAATTTGTATCGGGTTAAGGTATACAAATGGCCTATATATTTTTTCTGAATAACACAATATCACATTATAACACTTTATTTACTTGTAGGACAAGTTAAAGGAACTAAGCTTAAATTTCCTTCCCAAATAAGAAGCATACAGTCAATGAGAACCAGTTTGGGTAAATGTAATGAAAGCTTATGCCTTGGCTCCTGCTTATGGGTATGTGTAATACAACTTAGGCATCTATAGGTCAAAACAAAAACCTAAAAAAAAAAAAAAAAGAAGAAAAGAGGGAGGGGGGAGGTGGGGTACTATCCTTTCTGGGATACAAATGGAAAACTCTGTGTTTCAATCCTATTGATAAATTTTCAATTTTTCTGATCTTGAAAATAACAATGGGAGGAGAATTTTATGTTCCCACAGGTAAAAGTCACCAATCTAAATGCCTGAAAACATACAACTTATGGCTGTGCAGGATGAACTGGGGAATGTCAGCAGAGAGGTTGACCCATCTGAACACTAAGGAATGAGGAACATCAGACTGCCTGAGACACGGTCACTGAGCATCTCTCTGAATAATATTGGGGTTGACTGTTAATAATGGACCCTAATGCTGAGAAACCTTCCTACCTCTCCCCCCCCTTTTTTTTTTTTTTTTTTTTTTGAAAAAAGGAAAACAGGATGGTAATGAAACCACTCCCAAACTGTAAACTAGAGCCAATTGTTACGGTGGTAATTTCCTATAAAACAGGCACAACGTATTAACTGATTGATAGGCATAGGAACTGTGAAAGGATATTTCTCTATCTAGAGCCAAATTCAATAGTAAAGTGTTTATAAGTTGTGTAATTAAGCAAAATATATTACTACAGGAAAGCTCTGACATCAGCAATGAATTATTCTGCCTAGGAGATGTTGGCTAGGGGATTCAAACCCGCCCCCCCAAATTATAAAGGCCTTTTGCCTATAAATGGGATATATGCAAGGAGAAAGGCAGTAAGTCCCTGTTGTCGAAGACCTGGTGTGAGCATGAAAAATGTTATGAGACGTCACCTGCTAGCGTACAACTGGCCTCTGAAATGCTAGAGAGCGTTACCAAAGGCCACTACAGCAATACAGCAAAATATTGGTCTCCCTGAGACAAACAAGACTCCTCCGAAAATATCAGCTACACCTCAACAGCCTGGAGATACAGTGCAACAGTGGCAGCCAAGTGTCTATATTATATCCCAAAACTATTTGGCTATTAGCTCTCTCCTTGGAGGAATAACTCACAGCGGATGCCACAAGCTTATGTCCTCTAGTGGTTAGGCGATGTTATAAGCCACAATAAGAACTTGTCACCCTTTATAGAGAAACCACAGTTTGCGGATTAGCATACCATCCAAGCATCTGTGTCTATGCTCACAGCTTAGCTTGACACAATAAGTGGTACTGCTTAAATGCCTGTACATCCAATAGCTTGAGCTTTGTTAGTATGACTGAAAAGGGTATCACTGTGAAAGCTGTCAATCCGTGAAGGGAAACAAACTGAACAGACCGGAGTCCAAAATGACAACTCCAAAGAAATTAGACTGTTTTCTTCTCACCCACTTGTGCCCCTTTCCCAAAGCCTAGGGAACAAACTGCGGAAGAGGAGGCGTGGTAGATTGTAAGGGCTGTGGAGAGATAGGGGTGAATCATGAGACTATAGGAATATAGTCTGGACACCTGATTGATCAACATGCCTGTGCATACAAGCTTCTCCAACTGGACTATGGGAACCTTGGGTTGTTCAAAATTTGGACATAGATACTTGCAAAATGCACCAATTACTTAATTGTATGACATACTGAGTAACATCATTGTTATCTGAAAACAACTGTGTCATTGTATTGTAGAATCCCTTAAAAATAAAAAAATTAAAAAAAATTTAAAAAAAAGAATTATTTATTTTTATTCTACATACATGAATGTTTGCCTGCATGTATGCTTGTCCACCATGTGTGTGCAGTGCCCACAGAGGTCAGAAGAGGATGTTGGATCCTCTGGAATTGAATTTACACGCAGTTGTTAGCTGCCATGTAGGTGCTGAGACCTGAACCCAGGTTCTCTGCAAGAGCAGCCAGTGCTGCTGAGTGCCTTGTCAGCTCCTCGTTTATTGCTGTTGCAGAGAAATTCAGAGATAATTGTGCACATCCTGTAATTCCAGCCCTTCTACTTAGTATGTTCACAGTGTATACTTAGTGTGAACAGAATGAAATCAGCTTCAGTTTATGCCAGCATTTTTGGTCATAGAAAATATGAAATAATAAACACAGAAATGATATGTAAGTTAATTAATAAGGCAAGAATAAGACAACTTTGTTCTATCTATCTGTCTATCATCCATCTATCTGAATGCAACCTAGTGATGAATAAAATTTGAAACTTATGTATCCAGGCATTGTATTAGAAGAAAGCTACAGCTCTATACGATATTGGTATGGATTAGAGTTTATTCAGAAGATCTATCTGAATAATATAGACAAAGAAAAATACAACGGGAAGACAATTCATTGTGATTATTAAAGAAAACTAAATTATAGACATTGGTTTTTTAGGATAAGCTGCCAAGGGTTAGGGAAGGAGGGAGTGTGGATCCCATAGTTTTCATAGGTCTGTGAGGTTTCATCTTTGCCACATATTACAACACACACACACACACACACACACACACACACACACACACATACACACACACACCATTTTATAAAGTTGAAAATCATTCCAAATCAAGATTATTGTGCTAGTTTCCCATTTTCTATCTATTATATTTATGCCTTGAATTGTTTGCTTTTCTTTGCTGAGCCCATTTCCTCTTTCTAAGTGTGCTACTCAATAGTACCAAGTTTATGTAATTGTTCTGATAACACAATTCAGATGGCTACATCACGAAATAGCCCAGACTACATGACAGAAAAAAAAATAGTCATGTTAGTATTTTTTAATACTACTGCATCATTTTGTAAACCAAGTCTATAAATATTTCACTTTAATGGATTTTTGTGCTAGATTTTTTTTTATTTTAAGTTGAACTTTAGAGTATACATAGCATCAAAGTAACATAAATGAAACTTGTGATACTAAAAAAAGGCGTCAAAATACAGTGATAATTTAACATGGAAATTCCATTTTTTTTCTCCAACTTGTATTGCATAAGTTTGTTTTTCCCAAGGAAGTGCTTGAAGGTTCCTCCTTGGCAAGCCCAAACAACCATCAATCCTGCCCCCATGCTCCACACTGGGGTCCCTCACCCCCCAATGGTCACCCAAATGAGGTCCACCAAGCGTGTGTCCTGTCTTGATCTTCCTGCACTGCCTCATGACACACCCTAGGTAGTCCAGCAATGGCAGTCTACACTCTGAGGAGGCTGAAATCCCAGTAGCCACTCAGTCCACCAGCTGGATAGTACATAATACATTTACTTTTAAATAATAAACATTTATTTTAGTGATGTTTCAAATTTTTACACATGCTACAATTTTACAAAAATGTTCAGTTTTTGTACTAGGAAATATTGTGCATTGTTTTATATATGGTCATGTTTTAAGAGTTTTCAAATATGGAAGCACATTTTTTTCATTAAAAGTATTACATGTTTATTGGTCATTTGCTGTTCAGCCCTCTTTTCGTTTTATTCTCCTTTTTACTTTTTGGCTTGTTTCATTTCTTGATATTTTGTTTCTTGAGTTCTTTGTATATTCAAGATACTAATCCTCTGTTAGATGCAGAGCGAGGAGAATATTTGCAAAATGGAATTTTTCACCCTTTAAGAACAAAGTTAAATCACTTGCAATAATACATATATAACAAGGAAAATCATAGTGAGCAAATTAAGTCAGAATTATAAAGACAAACATGTTTCATTTGTGGATTCTAGAATTTACATAGATACATAAAATAGTGTGTAGAAACATAACATAAAAACAAAAGAAACTAACCAAATAAACATAACATGAAAGGTGGAAGGAAACTTGTGTAGAGGAAGGAAGGAGACTTGGAGTGGAGTGAGTAAGGGAGGGCAGCACAGTGGAGCATAGAGTGGTATGGTCAAAGTCCATTATGTACTTATAGAGAAATAGTCATAAAATCCGTAAGATGCACAATGAATGTGTTAAGAAAACTATTATTAAAATGTAGAAATAAAGTATAGAATGCTGATGCCAGACTTGCTTAATAAGTAATGTAAACATTCATCCAATAACTTTCTTCCTGTCTACTCCTACATTCCAGATAGAAAACTGACTCTATATCGATATCAATAAAGCAAATAAAGCAGCAAAGATCCCTATACAATTTCCTCATGATGCTGAAGTCAGTCCTCCTAAGCACAAAAGTGCTCCAGAGCAGGAGAGAGGGACACTAGCACATGGATCCTTCTCTTCTCAATGGGAAGTGCATTCCTAATGAAGCATAATAACAATAAAATAATATAGTCAAGAGAGCTGAATGGTGACCCTTGAGGTCAATAGTAAAACCTTATAGAACAGTTAAGAAATGTTGGAAAAAAATTTTTTAATTTTTTTTTCTTATTTTTGCATGTGTATGAATGTATTGTCTGCATGCAGGTCTGTGCACCCGTGTTGTGCAATGCCGCGGAGGTCAGAAGAGGATCTCGGATTCCCCTGGAACTGGAGTTCTCCTGGAATTGGAGTTACAGACGGTTCTTAGCCGCCATGTGGGTGCTGGGGATCGAACCCGGGCCCTCTGCAAAAGCGTCGGTGCTCTTAACCGCTAGGCTATCTCTCCAGCCCCAAGAAATGTTGGAAAATTTTGACACACGCTTCAGCCAGAGGGAACCAGCTGTTCCAAGTGATGCTGGGAGAAATAAAATCTCCCAAGGTAAAGATATGAAATTATAATTACACCACTAAGTTGTTTATCCTAAGCAAAATAACATCAGAATGAATTATAACCTTGCATTTACACCTTGAACAATGTCAACAGTATCCATCTGCCTCTCCTATGATGAGGATGATCTCACAGTCACATAGCTGTGTGCACCTATGTTCTCAGAAGCACAGCTGACAGGGTACCATAAGCCACCTGAAGCATTTTGTGAGGAATGGTATTCATGTTGCAAGGAGGTTTTATTTATTGCAAATGACAGGGCAAATGCTCATCCTGGTTTATCTGGAGCATGAACACTTTCTATACTCTAGATGGCTGTGACCCAGTGAGTTGAGGCTAAAGATGACAGAAGACAAGGAGAAGAACCTGCATCAGAGGGCACGAGACTCAGAGCTACAGGTGGAGGTGCATGTCTCTGATCTCTGAATGAGTCGATTTAATCGTGGAGACATAAGTCATGGGTGTGAGCAGATAGATGGGTTGTTAACATGTCCTCATTTTGCCTTTGTGAAAGTAGCTAGCAATTACACTGCAAGGTTTCAGAACTCAAGGGTTCCCTTAAGGATTAATGCAGCTAACTACATTTTGCATCACAATTCTACAAAAGTCCAGCATGTCTAGGCATGTTGATACAATTATTCATGAAAAATTAGGGTAGAAATGGAAATTAGGATATTATACAATAAATCACAATGCTTTGTAAATATGTTTATTTTCATGACCTTAACTTAATTGTTTCCTTCTCTGTCCATTTCCAGAAATGTTTGGACCAACTTTTATGTAAAATAATTACTAAGTATGTCAGATAGAAATTGTAGGAGCTCAAAAAAGATCCAAGGAAACTGGAAAATTTATAATGAAACATCAGGGTGCAACCATGGTACAATTTACACTATATTGAATGGCTGAACACTACACAAGTCCACATGCAAATACACACACACACACACACACACACACACACACACACAATGGTAAATGGTCCTACTCAAATCTTAAACGCTGTTGAACAAAGTCATTCTGCCACAATCTTTTGCAAAAAGATATAATTAGTTGTTCTTTCAAATTTCTAGATAAGGATGGTGCATATGAGAAATAATAGGCTGTCAGGACTCTAAAGGGTTAGCAGTATGATTTCAACAAAGAAATATATTTCCAAACAACAGCAGTGTATTCTTCTTCCTCTAATATTTGTGATATTTTTGAACTCCTGATGACATGAAAAGCACATGGTTAAAATATAAAGTGTGTGTTTTATTTTTATCTATGAATCCTAAAATACTTTTAATAAAAAGTTTTGAAAAAATCAGTACCATAAACTTGCAATGAAACAAATGGAAGAATAGCTCTAAAAACAGTGCTCCCAAAGTCTGACTTTGGCCCACAAATTATATATCTTATGAAATTAAGTTCACTTTTGTATTTCACACCAATTCTTTGATCAACAAGCATTTGCTTGTAAAGTAAGGAAAAGAGAAATAAACAAATACTTCAGAAGCAATGAGAAAAGACAAAACAAATCTGCTGTATTATTCTGTGACGATGAACACTAAAATGTTTTGAGATTGGTCATTATTTGCTGATTTTTTAATTTGTCAACAAAATTGACAAGAGGGTAAAAATATGAGACCTACTTTATTATAATGTGGTTACTGAACATTCATATATGTATGTATGTAATTTTGATGTCTGATTTATTGCTAAATACTCTGTAGATTTTTATATTCTTTACCTAAGAAAAATCACAGCTAGAAAACATAATAACATAAATAAATTAAAATCTTCACAAGATGCTTATGCATAGTCTATATTGCTGAAGCAGCAGTTGAGAAATATTGATTTCCTAGGATGGTCTCTTGTTTCAGCCCAACCCACGTTCTGCAGTACAACCAAAATTGTAACTTTGAGTAGGATTTCTTTTAAATCATCTATCTATCTATCTATCTATCTATCTATCTATCTATCTATCTATGTATCATGATATACACATGATATCATGATATACACATGATATCATGATATATATGATATATATAGATAGATAGATATATAGATATAGATATAGATATAGATATAGATATAGATATAGATATAGATATAGATATAGATATAGATATAGATATAGATATAGATATAGATATATCATAGACCCATTCAGAACATTCCGTATTTGACTGTGTCCAAATGTTGTCAGGCTGGAGAAAGATACAAAGGCAATACATGGGTAAGCATAATCACCCAGGAAAGGAGTTCCAATCACAGTGCTCAGGGAAGCCAGCCCCTTCCCACTTAAAAAGCTGTGTGTTTTTATATGGAAATAATTTATCCTTTTACCAGTCAGCTACTTGCAAGACAACTTGAATTGGTCAGAACTCCTCAACAAGATCGCTAAAATGCAGGGTATGGTGACTGGTGCCTTTAGTTCCAGCCTTCTTGAGGCAAAAGGCAGGTGGATCTCTGTGAGATCTAGGCCAGTCTGGTCCACAATGTGACTTCCAGGCAGACTGAGACAAAGGAGACCCTGTCAAAAACAAAACAAAATGACAACAAACCCATAAACAGCAATAAGAACAAAACTGGAGATGACTAGAGCAAGACTAAAGCATTTCTTTAGCAAAGTTAGTTTAGAGGTGAGCTCCAAGTTTGAACACACAGGCAGACCCTCTGCCCTTTGAACCACACAGATTTACTATACTGAGAGACAGTCCCTGTACCCAACAACATAGCAAGAGGACACCGGTGCATGTCAATCAAAGGCTCTTTAGATGTCATTGTAAGAAGTAATATATATACTGTAGCAATACAAGTTGGAGAGAAAAACAACAAAAGAATCAAAGAAAACCTCTGGAAAGACTCAGAAAAAGATGCAGGACATGTATGCAGAGTGCAGGGACTAGAGTGGGGTGGGGGGACATAGAAAGGGAAGCGACTCTAGATTCGATTGAGAAATGATGTATGACTTATGGAAAAAAGTTTGATAACAATAAAAAGAAAAGATTCCAATGAGAAAATGTATGTGAGTTTGTGCATAAGGAGGTCACAAAAAATAACCATAGTGGAGTTATGTTGTTTGTAGGAAAATTGGTAGAATTGAAGAGAATCATAGAAAGCCAATCAAGCCAGTCTCAGAAATACAAATATGGAATATTTTCTCTCATTTTTGTTTTCTAGAATTTATAACAATAGAGAAAATCAAGTATGTATATAACTTATAACTGCAAAGCTGTTGTAACAATATCAAGCCTGGAGCTCAGGAGATCTATGAGTTTATCCAACACAAAAATGTAAGCTTACTTAAAACATAATGATTTCTTGTTATTTTTTGCAAGGGGACACAATTAAAAAGTTCTGGAGCATGAACTGTGTAGACAGCACAGTGGTATTGCAGTGGTACAGAGTAGGGAACTCTGGAACACCACATTTGGTTGTGGAATAAAGAGGTATGACTAGACAGGAGAAGAATGTGAGGAAATGTATTTAATGCTTAGTATGTACTTCTATGAAAAAAAAATAACCATAGCAGGGGATGTGCTCAGTGACAGAGCCCTTAGCTATGCAAGGCCACTAGTTTATCCTCAACACTGGGCTGGAATTTAAAAAGACAAAAGCAAACATAGCACAAATTCTAGAAGCAGCTTGTGTGTGGTTGATGAGTTCAGGAAAATACAAAAAGAGCAACTGATCAAACAACTCACATTCAACCCCAGGATAAAAGTAACAGTCTTCAAATTGCAGCACCCACACAGAGATCTCTGGGTGTCTCATTACAATTTTGGAGCCTATTACTCTAAAGCTGCATTGGTCATTATGATATTCGGACCCACACGGGTTTCTCCATTGTGTAAGCCACTTAGGACTGAAGCCCATATTTCATGAAAGTGCAGATCAAGACAAGGGCCAGCTGAGCTGGTGGCATTAATGCTCTAGCCTTTCACACTCCCAGGAAACAAAAAGTTCTTGATGCACTGGGGAGAAATGCCATTTGCACAAAAGCCCCACTCTTTTGCACTCATGTTTTTAAAACCCTGTGCTGAAAGTGAGTCCTCCTGCAGCACTTAGGTGTGTTGTTGATTCACCCCACTAACACTGTGTCTGTTTCAGTGATTAGGCAGCTGGCCCCAATTTCAAGGCACTTTACTTCTGCCTGGGAGAAAGCCTGAAGAAGCAAGTTCAACCAGAAGTGGGTGTTTTCCTACACTTTCCACCTCAGGAGTGAACAAAATTACCCAAAGAGAAGCACTTGGCAATGCATGGTCATTAAAACGTTCAAGTTTTCAAATAAAAAGTAGAATTTTGGAAAGTGCATATCTGTGTCCATCTTATTTTTGCTTTTATTTTGTAATATTCTTTGAGAAAAGTGATTGTGTTAGCAAGTGTGCTCTCTACATTAAAATGTGTCAACAATTGGGAAATCTTTAAAATCCAGTGAGCCTTTTCCAAATGATGAATTCATAATACTTCAATATAATTTGTAGATAAAAGATTATTCAAAGGAAGAAAGAACAATTCATCTTAATTTAACAGATTATGAAAATTCAATAATACATTTTCAGATTCTACTTCTTTACAGGCAGAAAGTTCCTATGTATTTAGTTTTCAATTGTTTGAGAAAAGAATATTTACAATATTCTGAAAACGTAAACTTTCCTTTTCCATATTTGATTCATAAAATTTAAAATCATTATAATATATTAAAGCCAGAAGCAGATGTAGAAGTCTCGCAGACTTCTATTAAATCAGATATAAAAATACTTCTGAAAACTGAAACAATTCCACCTTTGAAAGATGAGTAATTTAGAAACTATTTAGAAAATCATTATTAATATTATACATTGTACAGATATAATAATTTCATTTTGCAGTTTTAATATCTAATACAGTAACAAGTGATAGATAAAATGTATATAAAGAAACTTGTGCATGTGCATGTGTGCGTGTGTGTGTGTGTGTGTGTGTGTGTATAAATGCACATGTGTGGGGGAGTACATCAAGGTGCATGTTCATTTGGAGGCCAGAAAATAAGGTTGGGTATGATTCCTTAGTATCTGTCCACTTTTATTTTCTCTATTCTTTCATTAGCCTGGAACTTACACTGTAGGCTACATATTTTTATTAAATTCTTAGAACCTATGATAGTGCTCAGCATATAGCGGTCCTTGAATAAATATTTAAGTCAAGAATTAAGCATGCATTCAACATTATATAGATGGATATGCAACCATTTTGTTGATATATGTGTTCCATAAAATAAAAGGAACTGCTTACAAAATAACTTTAGTATTTGTTTCTGGTTTATTTATTTATTTATTATTTTATTTTCAGTGAACTAGCTATGTTCCAAAACCATTGTCAGTAAATCAAGAACATTTTACTCACCACAAACCAAACTCTGGACATATGATGAGTTAACCATAGCTCCCTTTTCCCTCCGGCCTCCAGCCACCACTAACCTACTCATGTCTTTATGAGTCTGCAGATTGAGGACCCTTCTTATACACGTATTGTTTTCAGCCTCTGGCCTTTTGTTTCAGACTTCCTTAGCTTGGCATCTTGCACTCAAGATTTATCCATGTAACTTTACTCCTTTTATGATCAAGAAACATTTCATTTTTGGATGTCGCATATATTTCCTCCTTTTTTCTTCTTTTGACTCTAAAGCATATACTAAAAATAATCATAAACAGATTCATGTAAAAAATGTTCCTTGCTTCCCATAGGTATGAAAACTTAACCTCCCTGTAGAACTGCTTAGTCGTACCATGAGTCTGTATTTAAATTTCTGAGGGCTCCCAAGCTATTTTTCATAGTGCCTGTACCATTCTTCACTTCCACTGTTAATACTCAAGGGACACAATTCCTCTGTCCAGTCACCTAACAGTGAGCACCTTCTCATGCACTTATTATTAGCTGTTTCTGAAGCATCACATTCCTAGTTACTTCATCTATCTTGTAATTGGATTGTCATTTTCCACTGAGTGGTAGTATTTCCTCAAATCTTCTGGATGTTTAAAATCCTCCTCAAGTATATTTACAAATATTCTAACATTTTCTGTGATTTGTTTTTCAAGTTTTTGAGTATGTCTTCTGGTGAAGAAAAGTATATAATTTAGCTGAAATTTAAATTTCCCGATTTCACTTCTTTACCTGTGTTTTGTACTAATCCAAAGTCAGGTTTGTGTCCTAAATTTTTAGTCGTTTTCTTTAAAAAATATTTCTTTTAACTCCTTATCTTTACATCTTTGACCCAGGGTTGGTTCATGCCCACATTTAATGATATATATATATATATATTTAACATTAAAATATATATATATGCTGTGGATTAAAAACAAAAGTAATAAACTTGAAAAAGTCAACCATAAGATCATAGTTAGTGCTTAAAAAAATCACTCGAATTATAATGTAATTGTATTAGCAAAATAACAGGAATATAACAGAACATCTCTCATGTTCTACTACCAGATGGCTAGCTTTAATTTCCCACTCAAGTTTATAAACCCATGTGGCAAAATGGGTAAATCAGATGGATAAGGATCATTTCTCATCTTTATACTGGAAAAAACATAAAAATTAAAAAAAAAACAAATCTGATAGGTCATTTTATTCTTTTTTGAGTTTTTCATAATTTATTTTTGAAAGCTTATGATTTGAGAGTTATATACAATGTATTTTGATCATGTTCAGATACCTCCTTTCTGTCTAATTCATCTTTCTACTTCATGTTCTCTACTTCTTGTCTATTTTAATCATTGTTTAAAAATATTTTATATGTTATTTTAATTTTATGTGTATGACGGTATTGTCTGCATGGATGTAAGTGCACCTGAAGGCATGCAATGCTCATGGAGGTCAGAAGAAAGTGTTGGATCCCATGGAACTGGAGTTAGAGCCAGTTGGTAGTTGCCATGTGGGAACTGGGAATCAAACCTAGTCTTCTGTAAGAACAGCCATTGCTCTTAAACACTGAGCCATCTATTTCTCCAGCCCTTATTTCAGTCTTTTTAAAAATTATTTTACAGAATTTCTGTGAAATTCATTTCCTATATTTTGATCATGTTTAGACTCTGTACCTTATTGGCATCTGTCTTATAGCCTCCCCCACTAGATTTAATATACTATGTTATATTGAGACAAATATGTGTCTCTAAATGTCCTTAAGTGGCGTTCTAGCCATTGGAGCCTGTTTAACCTAATGCTACACCCTTAAAGTAAACCACCTATCCCTCTCCCAGGATTAACTGGTTGGCAATAGCTCCTCAACAAATGCTGGGATTTTACTTGGCTTAAGCTTGCATGGGTCTTGTGCATGATTTTATCATTGCTGTGAGTACATATGAAAAACTTTCCAGCTTGGGCCAGAGAGATGGCCTAGCAGTTAAGAGCACCGACTGCTCTTACAGAGGACCTGAGTTTGATCCCCAGCACCCACCTGGCGGCTGAGAACCATCTGAAACTCTAATTCCAGGAAAACTCCAGTTCCAGGGGAATCTGACACCCTCTTCTGACCTCCATGGCATTGCACAACACGGGTGCACATACCTGCATGCAGACAGTACATTCATACACATACCGAAATAAATAAAATTTAAAAAATTTAAAAAATATATTTATTAAAAAAAAGAAAAATTTCCCAGCTATCAGGAAAGTTCTGTACCCTTGTGGTTATTCACCACCTCTGACTCTAACAATCATTCCACCCCTGTATTCCACCATGGTACCTGAGTGTTGGCTGGCAGAGGTTTGATTATGGCTGTCTTATTAAGGGATAATCCCTGAATAATCTCATTCACTCTATGATGGCTAGTTGTGGTTTTCTCGGTTAATCAACCACTGTTCCATAAGAAAGCCCCTCATTTGAGAGTTGAGTGTTGCAATTACATTTTTTTCCACTCCCCTTGTTCTGTTATGTTCTCTGGGCCATAGGTGTAGAAGTTGCATTGTAGATGTGACACTTAGGATGGGGGACCTCACAGACTTATTCTATGTGATTGACCAGTTGTGTAATCTTGTAAAATTCTCCATGTGTTGCACAAAGCAACTTCTTTGGAGGGTGCTGAGAGGTATACTTGTCTGTAAATAAAAAGTTGCATATCTAGAATATGGTAAAAAATAATTGGTCCAAGGTTGTGAAAAAAGTGGGTTTTTTTCTAGGATCTGTGATCTCTCCAGCCATGCATATTTGGCTATGCTTACAGTACCACAGGTCAGTTCCCTCCCGTTGAGGTGATCTGAAATCCAATGAGACAGCTGTTGCTTTCTCTCCAGATAAAAACACCACTACTGAGCCAGTAGAAATTTTTTTTTTCTGGTCCTTTCCTTGCTGCAGTTCACAGAATACAGCTAGGTGGGATCATTGGTTGGTCTTGTCCCTCGGCAATTTGCATAATAAACATTTTCTGAATCTATGAGAGCTAATCTTCAGGGATGAGTTTTCTGTGTGCCATAGTTGTAAGTTCCATTTGTCTTACCTTTTTTTATGTCCTATCAAGTCTTTTCTGTGTTTCCTAAGTGCTCTTGTGAATGGGTCTTTCCCTCAGAGTCTGGTCAACCTACTAGGTGTCATATCAGTAAGGAAATTGACTCCCCCTATTCCAGAATGTTATCGGTTGGGAATAGATCCTCAGCTAGGGCTGGGGATTCCTACCCATCTTCTCCATGAATGCCAGACTCCTATCCAATAGGTTTGCACAAATTTTGTGCATGGTGTCATAAGGTCTGTGGGTTCATATGAGCATCTACCAGGTGGTCTCTAGATAATAGTTTCTTTGGTATTCATCTACGGCCTCTGGCTGGCACTTAGAAACTTTCCACCTGGAATACACTCCAACTTTTGTAGTTTTTAAACAAAGAGAACCCAAAGACATTCAAATAATACTGGCTGTTACCAATGTATTTGGTTACCCAGCAGAACTTGACTGTAAGACCCGATTGCTGAAGACCCTACACACTTGAGACCCAGAACAAAAGATATACAAATCAAACTCATACTCACCGTGAACCTACATCTCTCCTAGTGAGCTTTCATGATGCTGGAAGTTGCTATCCATATAAAAGAAAGAGAAAAGAAATCATCAACCTTGCCTAGCTGTGAACCCTGTGAATTGCAATAATACTTGGTTGGGCACTACAGACCCTCTGGTGCAATAGTGGCGTGAATATTATAGGAATAACCAACCCCTTTATAATTGTATTTAAGACCTGCTCTACAATAGGTATGCCACAGCTGGACTGTTATGAGGAGAGACACCTACTATTATTCTGCTGAATAGAGAATATTGGAATGAATCATAATGACTTACTGTTATACCCAAGGATTAGCGCATCTCTCAAGTGCCATTAGAGAAAAGTCTTTTATGAAGCAGATGGTGATTAATAAAGATTCTTACTAAGTGCAGAGAATAAGAGACTCTGGAGTACTCCACCATAAATGGGGCACTTACATCATATGCCTTTCCCCAAGGCTCATGGATCATTGTGGAAGTACAATGAGAATGACTATAATTTTATTTTTTCGACATTTTTATTAACTTTTGAGAATTTCATACAATGCATTTTGATAATTCAACTCTCTTGCCTGTCTTTTCTGTGATCCATGCCCACATCCCTGTCACTCAATGTCCTTTGGGGGGGGGCAAAAAGCTCATAGGGCCTAATTTGTGTTCCTCAAATACTGTTGAGTATGGGGCTACGCCCTGAAGCATGGTCAATCCACAGGGGTCATACACTAATAAAAAACTGGCATGCCCACTCCCAGCAGCTATCAATTGCCAAAAGCACTTCACCTAGTGCCAGAGCTCCATGCCCACTTCCATATGCTGAAATGAAATTGCTTTCTGGCTTTGGCTTTGCACATCTTGTGAATGCTCCCACAACTGCTGGGTGTCCATACATGCCTCTGCCATGTTGTATTAGGAACACACTTTGTTCTTATTGTCATTCCCTGTTTCTGGCTCTCATAGGCTTTCAGAGCCCTCTTCTGTAATGATCGACAAACTGTGCAGGAAGAGTTGTGCATAGATGTCCCATTTATCACTGAGCACTCCAAAGATTCTTAATCTCTTCACTTTACTTGTTATGGATCTCTCTGTGTTAACCATTGTCTATTGCGTAGTGCAGGGAGATGGCTTTCAGGTCAGTTCCAACTCCATTTCTCCAAATCTTGTGTCCTAACTATGTCCTGTCTTCAGCAGTAGGATCTTAACTTCAAGTTCTGGGAGGAAACCAAGGGCTGTGACAATAGCTTCTGTTAGTTTAAGAGTCTTTGAATCTCACTGACCTTCAACTCAATGGGGGCATCTCCTGTCGGGCAATGTTTCCTGTTACATAGCATTCATCTATACACATGGATTCCTACAGAGATATTGTATGTATAATTTTTCCATATGGCTTTGAACTAATATATTCATCTCTGTTTTTTTAGTTTTTTTTTTATTAATTTTATTTATTTCCGTATGTGTATGAATGTACTGTCTGCATGCAGGTCTGTGCACCCGTGTCGTGCAATGCCGCGGAGGTCAGAAGAGGGTGTCAGATTCCCCTGGAACTGGAGTTCTCCTGGAATTGAAGTTTCAGACGGTTCTCGTCCGCCATGTGGGTGCTGGGGATCAAACCCGGGTCCTCTGTAAGAGCGGTCAGCGCTCTTAACCGCTAGGCCATCTCTCCAGCCCCTCATCTCTGTTTTTTTAATACTCAGTAAGCATTATTTTTCACCTTTCTGTACCTGTGCAATCACCCCTTCTTCCTTTATTTGAGTTTTATTATTTATAGTAGTACCAGGTTTTAATATAAAGAAGGGTTTGGAAAGAAGTTACGTGTAAGCTAAGATGTAAAGAAGGAGCAGGGCATGAGGAATCACAATTTGAATGCAGTCGTGGATGGGGTGAAAATTCTAGAAGGAAGGAACCACGTAAGATGAGAGGTGAAGGAAGATACAAAATTCTAAACTTTTGAATTATCTGAATTAATCTGGATGAACTTGAAATGCAGAGGCATCATGAGATTATAGCAGTGATGAGGAACCTGAAATGCAGAGGCACCATGGAGTTATAGCAGGGATGAAGAACCTGAAATGCAGAGGCACCATGGGGTTATAGCAGGGATGAAGAAACTGAAATGCAGAGGCATCATGGAGTTATAGCAGGGATGAAGAACCTGAAATGCAGAGGCATCATGGTGTTATAGCAGGGATGAAGAACCTGAAATGCAGAGGCACCATGGGGTTATAGCAGGGATGAAGAAACTGAAATGCAGAGGCATCATGGAGTTATAGCAGGGATGAAGAACCTGAAATGCAGAGGCATCATGGTGTTATAGCAGGGATGAAGAACCTGAAATGCAGAGGCACCATGGAGTTATAGCAGGGATGAAGAACCTGAAATGCAGAGGCACCATGGAGTTATAGCAGGGATGAAGAACCTGAAATGCAGAGGCACCATGGAGTTATAGCAGGGATGAAGAACCTGAAATGCAGAGGCACCATGGGGTTACAGCAGGGACGAAGAACCTGAAATGCAGAGGCATCATGGGGTTATAGCATGGATGAAGAACCTGAAATGCAGAGGCATCATGGAGTTATAGCAGGGATGAAGAACCTGAAATACAGAGGCACCGTGGGGTTATAGCAGGGATGAGGAACCTGAAATGCAGAGGCACCATGGGGTTGTAGCAGGGATGAAGAACCTGAAATGCAGAGGCACCATGGGGTTACAGCAGGGATGAGGAATCTGAAATGCAGAGGCACTGTGGGATTATAGCAGGGATGAAGAACCTGAAATGCAGAGGCATCATGGAGTTATAGCAGGGATGAGGAACCTGAAATGCAGAGGCATCATGGGGTTATAGCAGGGATGAGGAACCTGAAATGCAGAGGCACCATGGGGTTATAGCAGGGATGAGGAACCTGAAATGCAGAGGCATCATGGGGTTACAGCAGGGATGAAGAACCTGAAATGCAGAGGCACCATGGGGTTACAGCAGGGACGAAGAACCTGAAATGCAGAGGCACTGTGGGATTATAGCAGAGATGAGGAACCTGAAATGCAGAGGCACCATGGATTTATAGCAGGGATGAAGAACCTGAAATGCACAGGCACCATGGGGTTATAGCAGGGATGAAGAAACTGAAATGCACAGGCACCGTGGGGTTATAGCAGGGAATCTCAGCCCTCAGAGGCTTGTAAGAAGAGGAGGAATCTAGTGATAGCCAGCTAAAATGAGATCCTGATTCCAGATAATATGCTCAGAACTACAACATCATGACCTGTAAGTAGGCCCTATGGTTTTTTTTTCTTATTATTTTCCTTTCGTGTATGTAATTTTCAGAGATGCCATCATGGTATTCTTATCTGACAAGAAAAGCATGTATAGTTTCTTTGTAAACATGCTGTTAAACTGAATCAAGTCTCATTTTTTGCAAGATTGCAGATTCCTTTGAATCAAAAATTACAATTTCTAAAAATAGCAACAAGTCTAAATTGCACATATGATTTTAGATAATGCATTAGTTTGAAAAATTAAAGGGGAAGAAAATGTTCTCAATATTCCAAACTCTTTGATTTCTACAACAGGAGTTTGGTCATGCTCTTCATTTGATAACTATTTATGTGATCCTGCAAATTTATGTTTTTCCTTATTTTAACAGTTTTTAAAACAGAATGCAGGAGACATTTGTTTAGCAAGCAGAAAACATGGTATAAATGCATAATATCATGGATATAAGATTTACGATATAGAAAAAGATAAGATAAGATCCTTTACTGATCTTGATGAAGGATATATATATATATATATATATATAGAATAATAATATGAGTAATATAACATCAAAGGAATGTGGAAAAAGCTAGTTTGTCATGACATCATGTCTAACCACAGTATTTATTTTATGGGAGTGCTTCTTAGTATTTCTTATGCAAGGCTGCATGAACTTTTGTCCAAGCATTTTCTAAAGTATTATAAAGTAGTTAAAAGTATCAGGCTGGTGTAACTTAGCCTTTCTGGATGCTTAACGAGCATACTTAATGCTCATACTAATTTAGCCAAGGGTCTTAATGGATAACTTTGTTTCTTGCCCTCAGAGGTCAACTAAGTTCCAGGGGACTATGCATGGGGTCATCTCTTGAAATGTCCTGCAAATGTGAGTCACCAGTCTTCCTGTGCTGGGAGGTCTTAGATATCCACTACTGGGGCTTCAGCCAGTGTCCAGTCTATTAAGAGGAAAGTCTTCTCATGCTTCAGAAAAGGGAAGCTTGGTCTGGCAAGACCTGACTTTGCCTTCGAGTGGATGGAACTGGTAATTGAAAAGCCAAAGGAGCCAACCCCCCTCACCAAAAATTAAAAATAAAAAAAAACCTGAGTGACCCTTGAGGACCAGGTCCTCAAGTGACCTTGGGAAAAGAAAAACCTTGGTAAATCTCGGCTAATTATGTAGCCTTAAACATCCAAAGGAAAGTGTAATAAGAAATAAATAAATAGTAAGTCCTGAGAAATTGTACTTAAGGTATAAAACTTGAAATCTGCAAGGTGCGGTGGTGCACGCCGTTAATCTTAGCATTCACTCCGGAGGCAGACGCAGGTAGATCTTTGTGAGTTCAAGGCCAGCCTGTTATATAGAGTGAGTTACAGGACACCTGGAGCTACATGGAGAACTTGTCTCAAAAAGACAAAAAAAGAGCAAATTTGTGTTGCCTGTCTTACTGGCAAGTGCAGTGAAGCTACCCTGTGGCTGCCACTGCTTTTGCCATCCTTTAAAGACATGAGAAGACATAGCTTTTCAAACTTCCAATATGGACTGAAGAATCATGTCTCTCCAAGAATCCGCCAAACCTTCAGTGCCTGATGGGGACTACTGAGACATCCAGCTTGTGGACTGAGCTACTACTGGGGTTTCAGCCTCTTCAGAGTATAGACTGCCATTTTTGGACTACCCAGGCTGTATCACGGAGACCAGTACATGAAGATCAAGACAGGACGTGGTGCTTACTGGACCTCATTTGGTGACCATGGAAAGGGAAAACCCCAGTGTAGAACACAAGGGCAGAACTGATGGTGCTTTGGGCTTACCAAGGAGAAGCCTTCAAACATGACATCTTTCAGCATAATAAAGAAAAAATCATAATCTGAAGATGCTAAGACCTATGATATATGTGGCATACATATGTGCATATTTTGGAGTGATGCATATTGGAAGGAATAACAACAACAGAAAAAACTGCAGCAAAGAACTGACTGAAACGGTTAACTTCTGCTGGAAACAGTATACTTCTGCATCGAGAATTTTGAAAGAGACTGAGAAAAAGATGAAAAATATGTTTGGCAGAATGCATGAACTCTGGTGGGGTGGGGGACAGGGAGGGGGGCATGGGTCTAGATTTGATATGTAATGTAATTTTGTATGAAATGCACAGGTCTTCAATAAAACATTGGCTTAAAAAAGATCATTTACTGATCTTTTATAAAAATAGGAAGCAATTATTAAAGTAACACTGATAAATAGGGTTAATATTGGCATTTTTAGCCCATGACATTGATAACTCTTGAAAATAGACTAACATGCAGCCAATATGTTTTATGAAATGGTTTCCATTATTTTACTTAAAGATACAACAGCATTTGGAACTCGAATTGACAACTCAGCACATTTTAGATTCTGCAGAATAACTTTCTAACTCATCACAATATAGTAGAAAGTACTAGAGAAAAAGAGAAATGAGGTTCTCATCTTGAGGTATGGAATTATTCTAAACTCATAAGGCAAGAGTATTTCAAATAAAGTATGAGTCATATAAATGTTTCTTAGACTTATCTCGTTGTGTGCCAACAAAGAAGCCATCCCTCAGCATGGGCAGGAGGCCTAGGTCTCTCACCCATCCCCTACGCCATCATGTCCTGAACTACACAGTTTAATATCTGAGGCTGTTTGAATTTGTGCACATAAACTCATGAATCCAGAAGATCCTGGCAAAATATAAGTTTCTAAATTCATTGGTTCCACAAACATTTATGCAAATTATGACAAATTTTCAATGGAAATATTTGTACAAATGTATATTTTACAAATAGGCTAAAGAAAAATTTAATAATTTTATGCCATACTTGAAATTTGTGCATTTAAATAAAGACCAATTATGAATCTACCTTAAACTGACTCCACAATATGGAAGCATGACCTGTGAGAGAATGGAGTGTTGTGAACACTTCATCAACGGCCCCTCCCAGCACTGAATTAAACAGATTTCAAAATATCTGCCCTATGTAACTTGCAGAAGTTCTGCCAAGGTAAAATATGTGTAATCTTCCCAAATGAAACCAAGATGTTAAGATAAACAGAAAAAAGTGAAGGGACTTATATCACAAATTAAAAATTACATTTTATGAACATATATTTATCTGTCCTTGACAAGATTATCTTCCTCCTTTGAAGATTTCCTTTTATTGGATGATAATCAAGATTTTTTGAATTGTCAAGTAATATTAAAATGAATAGGTGGTTAAAAATGATTATATATATATATATATATAATTTATAAAACTATATTTTAAAGTTTTCATTTTTATTAATACTCTTTTTCTAATTTTTATTTATTTATTTATGTGTATGAATGTACTGTCTGCATGTAGGTTTGTGCACCTGTGTCTTGCAATGCCACGGAGGTCAGAAGAGGGTGTCGGATTCCCCTGGAACTGGAGTTCTCCTAGAATTGGAGTTACAGACAGTTCTCAGCCGCCATGTGGGTGCTGGGGATCGAACCCAGGTCCTCTGCAAGAGCAGTTGACACTCTTAACCGTTAGGCCATCTCTCAAGCCCCCCTTATTAAAACTTTTAAGTTTCATTAGATCTGTATGTAACATCCACTGATGCTCAACACAGTGGCTTATAATACAAAAAATATTCAATTTTTATTTTTATTTTATTTTATGTGTATGAGTACTGTGTGTATGAGTGTGTTTAAATACACCCATGTCGTGCAATGCCCATCAAGATCAGAAGAGGGAATGGATCCCCTGTAATTGGAGATATGGATGGTTGTTTGCTGCCATGTGGGTGCAGGGATTTGAACCCAAGTCCTCTGCAAGAACAACCAGTGCTCTTAATCACTGAGCCATCTCTCCAGCCCAACAATATTCACTTAAAACAAACAAACAAAGAAACAAACAAACAAAAAGAACAGTGTATGCACACCTTTAATCTCAGCATTCAGGAGGTAGAGGCAGGCGGACCTCTGTAAGTTCAAGGCCAGACTGGTCTCCAGAGCAAGCTCCAGGCCAGCTGGGACTAAAGGGAGACCTTGTCTCAAAAATACCAAAAAGAAAAAATCCAACCAACCAACCAACCAAACAAACAAACAAACAAACAAAAAAACCCAGAGTATACATAAATCTAAAACTCCAAAGAGTGACAGGGTAACTTAGGGAGGAGTACTCATAACCCAATTTGTTTCTCCCCCCTCCTTTCTTTTTCTATGTCTCACAATATATCCTGAGCTGGCCCAAAGCTGTCTAAGTAGATAAGGTTGGCCTCAAACTCACAGAAATCTGCCTGACTCTGCCTTCTCAGTGCTATGCTTAAAGCCATGAGCCACTATGCTCACATAAATAACAAAAAAATTGTTGAGAAAAGCTTATTATAAGTGAAAATAATGGCTGGAAGATTAGATAGGTGTCCTTAAAAGAGACAGGATAGACTGCATCCTTTGTGATACCAGTGGGCATCTGTCTGACTCTAATACACTTGACACCATACTCTCCTAGGCTTCACAGACCCTTTCCTCTGGATGGGAAAGTAGAAGATAAAGCAAAATTTGGCTAGAGGCAGAGTTACAATGCTTAGAACATAAATGACAAACGTGGCATAGTGGTTATGACTGGAAGTCAGTTCTTAAAAGGCAATGAAGTACTTTAAGGACTACTGAAATAATTTCGGTTTCATGACACATCTAAAGGAACCCTCAAACACAAAACAAATATAAAGAAGAGGAGATTATGTCAATGCTGAAGTGTTTCTTAGTGTGTGATGAATGGCATGGAACATGATATGTGTTGTTTAAGATGTAAGCATGTATTGGTTAAATTGCTCCTTGTCAGGTGTTTGGGCATAGCAAGGAGAGAAGTAACTAAGACCACCACCTTGCTCTAGAAAAATCATTAGTTGGGATAGGATATTGCAAAGAAGAGAAACACACATGCAGCTGATTTATCCTATGCAAAGCCTTTCAGGAGACTGTATGCAGGTCCCTTATAAATCTGCCCAGTGTGCTCTTTTGTTTGTGTTTGTCAAGTAAGGACTTGCAATTCCTTCTCTAATTAGATGAAATACCTCTTCATATGAACATACTGTCTAATTTACTTAAATTAGGCAGGGGGATTAGGATTCATTTATTAACATACAAAAAGCACAGACTGGTAAAAAACCACTAAGGCACCAGAGTGTTCGCCTTTCTAGATATAATTAACTGACATATTTCAGAGATTAGGTTACAGGGGGCTAAGCTTAAGGACAATGGAGGAAATCATGCACACAAACAGAGCTCCTGGGCTAATAAAACTGTACAGAGCTGATTTCTAGGTTGGTTTCTGCAACCTGGTGTGGAATGCTGGCAGACTTTCCAAAATTCAGCTTCATGAGCATTCATCCACTT
Organism: Rhizomys pruinosus; assembly: GCA_009823505.1. Lineage (NCBI taxonomy): Eukaryota > Metazoa > Chordata > Mammalia > Rodentia > Spalacidae > Rhizomys > Rhizomys pruinosus. Next base: position 1,670,928 of record VZQC01000816.1, on the reverse strand, counting down.
ATTTAATACTACATGACTCATCAGATTATTAACTTGATTCATATTGTTTTTTATTTTATAAAATTATTTAGTTCAAGAAATAATTGCAGTGTTTTTAACAATGTTCCTAGGGTTTGCTGATGTAAAATATATCCACTTTAGCCCAGTGTCATATGTTGTGTAGAGTAAGGGAAGTCTATGAGTATATCCCTTGCTGACCAATATCCCCTCATCATGGATAGAGAAAGAGATGGCTTGAAGAAGATCAGATTATTTGCATAAACTTTCTCTCTATATTCTGATATATTTAAAGTTAAATTTTGAAAAAAATCTGCAAACAACTACAGACATGTAGATCAAATGAGCAAATTGGAAATGTAATAGTCCATAACAATAGCATAGATTTCAGATTTTTGCATTTTCTGGTCAGCTGGTAGCACTACTGTGTGACTGAGACAAGAGTAAGTCATCTTCCTAGAAGAATGGACAGAAAGAAATCTGCCTACGTCATGACCGAGACACCACTCAATTATTGTACACATCCTCTAAAGTCAACCCTTCAAGAGATGAACCTTCTGAGGATATTGCATTTCCTACCCATAATATTGGAAACCATTGAATTTTCTATCATCAATTGCAGGATTTTATATCCCACAGTCTCTGAAGACCTGTTTGCATTTAAATATTTAACAAAGTACTCACTTTCCAAAATGAATTTTTATATTTATTCCAAAACCGTCTCTCCAGTAAGCTCATACATGCTTATTTTTTTCTCCAAAATAAAAGTGTATATATCAGTTAGTTTAAGATATATCTCATATATATATATCCCACTCTCTACAGATAATCTTTTCTCTATAATTATTAAGATATTAATGAAAATAACTTTGGATTTCACATGCAGTACAATTTCAGGCTTAGTCATTTAGTAACTAAGAAATCTCAATCAAAAGGGATAACCTTTCTCAACCTCTTACATCACATATATAAACTAGCAATATTAAAACTGCACCATGAATTTGATGATGTGGCTTAAGTTGGATAGTAGATACAATGATACTGGAGCTTATTAAGTGAGTTTTCAGCATTGTTAGCTACAAAATGTGGCAATAATAAGACTATTCAACACACCTCATCAATTGATCTGAATAATCAATGGCAATTTAGAATACCATAATTGATACTGAACTAGTGTTTTTCCCATCAGTCATACAGTGACACTATTAACAGATTCAATAGGATTCACTCCACATACATATTATCCTATAACAGTCAGTCATATAATAAGAATCCATGAATGTAAGTGACCAAAATAAAGCCATATGTCTACCTTAGCTTAAACTACATTCAAACTTATGCAAGAAACGATGACTTCCTAAGTAAATTTTGAGATTTGTAAGTTGACAGCAATTAATTCAAGGCTTTCCCACTTCTGATAAATACTAATGTCACCATCATTTATTTTAGGCTCATGAAACAAAAGTCCTCAGTTACAGCTGCTACTGTAAATTTTGTCAAAGGCCCATGACTCTGGAGGTCACAGGCCCTAGAAGACAACATGTTATTCTAGTTTTGCTTTATGGACATGTTGTCACACTGCCATCTATAGATTTATGTTTGTAGCCATAGATTGGTGCTGTTCTAAACTTTGGCCAGAGACACCTCTTTCCTCAGTGGGCAGCAAGGCAGACTCAGAAGTGGCTGAAGTGCTGAGAGCAAATGACTGTGAAAGTTCAGTTTTAAATGAGATATCTACATTAACTCACTCCCCTCTTACAAGGCTCAGGGAACAATGCAAAAAGAGACCAGAATGAATGCAGGAAGTAGAAGATGGAAGGAGACCTGTACTTTGCTGTATTCTGGATATGAAGTGGCTGTTTCACTTACATTTACTTGAGCTAAGAGCTTCCTGCTCAAGATTAAAACATGATCAGTCAGCATTCCAACAGGTGCACCAATTGGACTAAATGAGTTCAGTAAATAAAACAAGAGTTCAATTTGGGGGGGGGGGCATTCTGGACAGTGTCTAAGGAGGTATGAGCGGAGACTGGAGAATTAGAGGGGTTTGGGGTAAATATAGTAAAGCTACATGAAATTATTAAACAGTAAGTAAAAGATAATCTAAGAAAAAATGTCTCAAATATAAATGTTTTTCTTAACCCAATGTGTAATGATATTTAAATTATATTACATTATTGGAGAGAGGAGAAAATGAAAGGAAGGAAGGAGAGGGAGGGAGAAGAAGGAAGGGAGAGAGAGAAAGAGAGAGAGAAGGCTTATAGGGAGTTTAACTTAAATAGTTAATGTTGTATTTCTAGTTCTAATGATTTGAAATTCAATGAAGGTCTTTGTGTCTCTGTATCTTTGGATAAAAGACTTGCCTGTATTCCATCACCAGAGTTGGTAAAAGTGAGACTCAAACAGTATATTACACTTCATTATTTACTTCAACTCGTCATGTAGCATAAAATTGAGAAATACAGAAACATCAATGAGTCTTTGAAGTTTTCCATCTGCATAAATATATCAAATGGTTCTGAGAGGATGTGTTCATGTGAAAACTGCACACATATTTTCTTTGGGAAATGAAAATTGTATATATATGGAACTATGGAATTAATAAAGACATTACTTAAGCTGTTTGCTTTTGAGGAGAAGAATTTAAAATGGTCATGCAAAGTAAGTTTGAAGGGTCTTCTGAAATGCAATTAACAATCAGGCATGAAATAATACTGAGAACCAGTCAAAAATTTCTCAGTTTCTTATTCTACCATTCGCCAGTAGTGTTTCTGCTATTTTTAAATCATGACTTCACAAACTTGGTTATCCTAGAAAGTCATCTTGCTAAAGAATTCCTCCTAAATCTGCTGATATTATTACTACTGATCTAGAAGAACTAGATTGCCATAATATACTCAAAAGTTAAATACAATGGTATACTTTGTAATTATACAAAATTATTTACAATATAAATTTTATGGAGTGGTATATGCAAAACCTCCAAAATATGTTAGAAAAGTTTTCTATGTGATAAAAGTGGTATATTTTAAATTTTTATAGTTTTTTAAAACTTTTTTTTATTTTTTATTTATTTTTGTATGTGTACGAGTGTACTGTCTGCATGTAGGTTTGTGCACCCTTGTCGTGCAATGCTGCGGAGGTCAGAAGAGAGTCTCAGATTCCCCTGGAACTGGAGTTCTCCTGGAACTGGAGTTACAGACAGTTCTCAGCCACCATGTGGGTGCTGTGGATCGAACCTAGGTCCTCTGCAAGAGTAGTTGGTGCTCTTAACCGCTAGGCTATCTCTCCAGCCCCAAATTTTGATAGTTTTATTCATGAGAACTATTTACATGACATCCACCTGGTTCTATCCCTCCTCCGCCTTTCCCATATCCTGGACTCCTTCTTAGCTTAACCACCACTTCCTTGCTTATTGGTGTCATATACAAATACGAAGAGAGAGAGAGAGAAAGAAAGAGAGGGAGAGAGAGAGAGAGAGAGAGAGAGAGAGAGAGAGATTGAATCCATTTAGTGGTGATAATGTGAACTTGTGTTCATAACTGAACAAATGGGATTAGCCAGCCCGCGAGGGACCTTCTTGTCTCCTGGAGCAACATATTTTTATTAATTCAAATTTTCTATATTTTCATTTGAATTTTTCATTTCTGCATAAAATAAAAGTGGCCATACCTTCAAAAAAGACTGATCCTCCCCCAGCACCTCTCAGCTTCTGATGACTTCTCAGTAAGTTGTTACCTGGAGAGCCCCTCGTCTATCTATGACAGAATTTTGGTTAGTTTAATGTTGTGCAGATCTTATATAGGTAACTACAGTTGCTATGAGACTATGAATGGAGTTGTCATTTTATGATCATAAGACTGCATTTCACAGCACCCCCCCATATTCTCCAACTCTGAAATTCTTTCTGCCTTCTTTTCATCAACACTCTCTGGATGTTCACGGGGCAGGGAGGAGGCTTGAGAAAGATTATCCGTTTGTATTTGAGCTGAGGACTCACAGTCACTTATTTACAGCACTTTAGAGAGTATGTGTCTCACAGATTTCATCAAGTTCACCCATGCTGTTTTGGGTTACTGTATGTGATTAACTTGGGAAACAAACTTTATTTTTAAATTAAATCATCTTATAGGTGAAAGAGATTGCTACCAGGTGATACTATATGACAGCAAAATCATAGAGAACATTTGTTTATACCAATCCCAAAGTAATTGTTACACAGTTTTTAATTAAAGCTAAAGTGGACAATAGCAATTTATATCACCAATTAACTCAGATGCATTACCGTTTTTATCAGCCTTTAAACCAATGTTGTTTAATATACACATATTTACTTTTACTAAGTCCTAAAACAGCATGTATTCTGTAGACAGAGTCTGGGCAAAACTGGATACTTGTTGAACTCACGTCAATTAAATATGCACCAATCGAATATATACCCATGTCCCTCTCGCACCCCTCCCACCCTTCCCAAGTCACCATTTCAGTCAGTTTTCTGAAGCAATCTTTCTGTTGTTGTTCTTTTAATATGCATCCCTCTCCACAAGAAATATTTATAACTGGGTTATTGGTACTAGCATCCACATATGAGAGATACCATTTGTCGTTTGTTTTTCTGGGACTGTGTTACTTCACTTAACATGATGTCTTTTAGCTCCATCCATTTACCTGCAAATTTCATGATGTTGTCTTTCTTTACCGCTGCATAGAATTCCATTGTGTACATGTACCACATTTTCTCTATCCACTCATCAGTTGAGGGGCATTTGGATTGATTCCAGGTTTTTGCTATTGTGAACAGAGCAGCAATAAATATAGCTGTGCATGTATCTCTGCAGTAAGATGAGTCTTGTGGGTATATACCCAGGAGTGGTATGACTGGGTCAAATGGCAGGATCATTTTGAGTCTTCTAAGGTTTCTCCACACTGTTTTCCATAGTGGCTTCACAAGTTTACATTCCCACCAGCAATGGATGAGTGTTCCCCTTTCCCCACGCCCTCTCCAGCACTTGGCATCATTTGTTTTCTTGATCCTAGCCAGATGGTATCTTAAGGTGGTTTTAATTTGCACCCTATAGGTACATATAATACAACTGCTTTTTTTGAGACTCATGGGTCAAAAATAAAAACCTAAAATAAAAAAGGGGGATATAGATAGATACGAAAACTTTTTGTCAAAAAACCTTGCAATCCAAATCTTAAAACTAACTATGGGAAAAGATTCTTAATGGCTGAGAAAGAAAATGCAGCTTTGCAGTGAGTAGGACGTACCAGAAAGTGCCAGCAGAAGGATTGACTCCTCTGGGCATTGAAGGGAAGAAATGCCTCAGATTGCTGCAGACATCAGGCTCCTCTCTGGATCCTACTAGTAACAACTATTTTTAATGAATCCTAATGAAGCTTACCTTCTAGGTGCCACAAAGGTTTTAATAAAAGAGAATTTCTTAACTCCCCCCCCATAGAATAAGGAGAAATATGATGATGATGAGGTCGTTCTCCAGCTGTAGATTGGAGCCAGCTGTTATAGAGGTATTCTCTTGTAAAATCAGTAAAACTGCCTTCTTTATATAATGGACATAGAAACTGTGAAAAGTATTATTCTCTATTCAGAACCAAATATAATGCTAAAGTCTCCTTAAGCTATGCACTTAAGCAAAATATATTAACACAGGAGTTCTGACATCAACAATGGATTATTCTACCAAGGAGATGTTGGCCAGGGGATCCAAGCCCCCACAAAAGGTAAAGGCTCCTTGCCTCCAAACTGGGATATCTGCAGGAAGAGAGGCGATAAGGCCCTGCTGTTGAAGACCTGATATAAACATGGGAAAGATGTATGGAGACCACACTTGCAAGTATACAGATGGTCTCTGGAATGCCAGAGAGTGTTACCAAAGGCCACTAAACCAATAAAGCAAATATAGGTCTCCTTGAGTCAAGCAAGACTCCTCCATCAGCACCAGCTACACCTCATCTGCCTGGAAATACTGTGCAGCAGTGGCAGCCATATGTCTGTATATCCCAAATCTAATTGGCTATTAGCTCTCTCCTTGGAGGAATAACCCACAGCTGATGCCACAAGCTTACATCCTCTAATGGTTAGGAGATGTTATAAACCACAGGAAGACTCTGTCATACTTAACAGAAGAAAATGTAATTCATGGATTAACATACCATCCAAACATCTGTGTCTATACCAAAGTAACCTACCATAACAATTAGTACTGTTTAAATACCTATATATCTAATTGCATGTGCTTCATTAGTAGGATCAAAAGTTTATGCCTGGACAAGCTGGCAGCCCATGAAAGAAAACAGCCAGAATTGACTAAAAACCAAGACAACAGCTCCAGAGAAAGTAGGCTGTTTTGCTTCTCATCCACCTGTGCCCCTTTTCTAAGCCTAGGGAACAATCTGCGGAAGAGGGGGCGTGGTAGAATGTAAGGGCTGTGATTGGGGTGAATGGTGAAACTACAACAATATAGACTGGACACTCATTTGATCAACTTGATTGAACATACAAGCCCCCCTGCTGGATGGTGGGACCCATGAGCTGTGTGGGTTTGGGCACAACTGCTTGCAAATTGGTTTTACATGAAGGATGCTTGTACTCACAGATTATCACTTATTGTTAAAAAAAATGAAAACAAAACAAAAAATCAGAGAAAGATACAGAAAAGTTATGGCAGAATGCATGATCTGGGATGGGTAGGGGCTGAGTGGGGGGAAGGGAAGGGGATATATGCCTGAACTGAATTGGAAAATGATGTATGAAATACACAAAACATCAATAAAAAAATGTAAAAAAAAAAAAAAAAGAGTATGGGTCTCTGCACTGATTTTATTGCCTACTTTAAAACAAAACTTTTCAAAGCAATATGTCAAATGCACATGCCTATGGATATAAGCACATATTTAGAAAGCAATTTAACATCAGGACCAATGAGCAGCATAATTATATTTGGTTCTACACTTGGACAGAGGGCCTATGACCTCACATCCATAGGCTTTTGTCCATGTTTCTTGTGCCAGGCAAGAATTCCTTTGTATGGAGCAGACCTCAAATACAATAAGAAAGTCGTTAGTTATTTCATGACAGTCATAGATAGCACAGTGGGCACATCTTGCCTGGGGCATCAGTACTATAGCCCACAGTGCCAATGCTGTGTAAGACCATTAATATCTTTTCACGCCAAGCAGACTTCATAACACCTTTGAGTACAATGCATGCTGGACATCAGGGAAGACAATTCCCTGTGAGTTTGAGATTGATTCTTCTAGTTAGCAAACTTATTTTCTATGACTGCCATGTAATCAAATCTCAGAAAGAATTTTAGGACCTGAACATACATGGGCAGTCTGGTCCCACTGCTACCGAGTGCCTGAGTGTTTTGTGATCTAATGGAAGTAAGTTCACTTAGTAAATTCACTTCTCTGTTGAACTTTTTCCTTCTTTCTGCAACCATGAGCCTTAATAGAGCATTCTGAATGCTAAAGGTATTGCCAAGGGAGATATTCAGCCCCAAGATTGCCACACAGCAGGTACACAACAGTATGGAATGGTTGTCTTATTCCTATACCAGGTGGAAAGAATTCCAAGCAACTGAGAATACTTCAAAACCTAAATAGGAGTGGACAATGAATCTAGTTTTCAGTATTTTGTTCACTGGGAGTAACAACCCTATTTCCATTGCATGGACAATCAGCTCCATAGAAGAATGCCAAGAATTATCTGTTTTCAGTGATAGTGGCTGCCTTGCAGTTTCAAATAGAAATGAAAGGCATACACTGACCCAGGCATTTCAGCAATTTCTATGGCCTTCTGACTGTAATGGAGAAAGTTCTGCAGAGATTGCTGGTGATGTTTCAGAATAAGCCCATTTCCAGTCTATTCCTACTTGAAGCCTTAATAGATCAGTTCCTGAATTTCAATTTAACACATTCCAGCTTGATGAACTAACATCATTGAAATTATACAATGAGTATGTGGTTCTGGAAAGAAAGGAAAAAAAATGACTTAGCCATTATTTGGTGAAAGGAGGATAGTTAATGAAAAAAGAAATACATGTAAATGCTATAAATTTAAGGTGAGGACATAGTAAAGAATGACTCTGTAAAACATTATAAAAATTTATAGCACATGGGCTTATAAGGAGTATGTAAAATTTGATCTAGCTTGGACCAAATTGTCTTTAATTATTCAAATTTTCTTTGAAATAAGAATATATATGTCTATATATATATATATATATATATATATATATTATGGGGTGTGTAGATAAGACTACTAATAAATATAGAAAAAACTTGTCCATTAATCAAGGTGCATCAAAACATATAAAAAATTAGCCAGATGTAGTGGTGTACATCTTTGGACCCAGCTCTCAGGAGGCAGAGGTAGGTAGACCTACATGACCTACATGACATCATGGCCAGCTTGGTGTACATAGTTATTTTCAGGCCAGCTGGGGTTAAAGGGAGACCCCGGTTGAAAAAAGTAAAAAATTTTAGAAAGTTATTATGAGATCAATTTTTGATATGAAAGAACTTACAACTATAAAAAATGTCCCTTGGGCTGGAGAGATGGCCTAGCAGTTAAGAGCACTGACTGCTCTTGCAGAGGACCTGGGTTCGATCCCCAGCACCCACATGGCACCTGAGAACCATCTGAAACTCCAGTTCCAGGGGAATCCGACGCCCTCTTCTGACCTCTGAGGCATTGCACAACACGGGTGCAGAAACCTACATGCAGACAGTACATTCATACACGTAATAAAATAAATAAAATTAAAAAGAATGTCCCTAAGAAGTGCACAGCTGTTAGTCTAACACCAGGTACACTCACTCATGGAACTTGTCCTTGATCTTACTCATTTTAATTTAATTAGGAAAACTTCTCTTGATTCCATAGTTCAATGATTTATATTTTGTTGTAAATAACACTTAGTTTGAATCCAGTTGGTAAAGTTATATCCTGAGACTTTCTACGGAAAATGTCATCTTAGAAGGTTGTGAATTTAATTTGGAATCACCTGCTGAGTTCTCAGTGGAATACAGGACGATGCAGAAACCATTTCTCCTGTTTGTAACAAGAGCATAAAGAGGAAGAGAAAGCTTTCAGGACTTCTCTGAAACTTCTCTCATAATAAACAGATATAAAATAAGTCTTATGGATAAATAGCAGAATGAAATGTTAATGTTTAACACTGTATATTATAAACATAAGTCTAGCAGAATTCCTTTTCCAAGTCAACCTATCTGAAAGGTTCCATAGTGAAAAAAAAAAAAATCAAACAAACAAAAGTCTTCATCATATGTTGGGAAGGAACATGATATCCCCTCCAAAAAAAAAAAAAAAAACTGACAAAACAGTTAAACCTAATATATTTATCCAAGATCTAGGGCATCATGCTTTCTCTAACCTGAGTTCATTCTACAGACTTTAGATGTGTTTTCTTCTATGCAAGTCTCAAGTAGAGTTCAGCTACTATAAAAGATGAGGGCAGAACGGAGGTAAATGTCTTTGCAGGCAGAAGGATGGCTCAACCATTGGCAAGGAAATAGCATGTGCTTTTGATATTATGATTCCCTTCATTCCTCATGTGTCACTCCAAGAACTTTATGAGAATATTACTTATACTATCAAAACATATCCTTAGTCAAGATATAAATTTTCACTGGTTGGCTATATATTTAAGAATTCTCTCTATCAATTCAGGATCTTGCATGCATGTGTTTAGCAGATTTCTCCATTATCATGAAGAATAAGCACGATGGCTGGAGACTCCTTGCTCTCTATTTAGTGTGTGTTTTGTGAGCCTTTGTCTCCTGCTGTGTGTGCAGATGCCTCCAGGGCTCATGCCTGACACACTGTCAGAAGAGTTGAAATAAGACATGACACACTATTCAGCCAGACATAACCGGAAGAAGAGCACCCAGGACAAGTTGGAAAATAAACTTCAGCCTAATGCTGCCAAAAGTCTTAGAGCCACATGCTGTGAGTTTCTGGTTAAACTATTGTGTGTGTGTGTGCTTCCCTGCATAAATATTTTACAAATATAAGATTTACTGCAAACTAAGTAGCTATGTGACTTTTAGCCTTGCTTCTCCTATTTTAATCTTTTTATTTTATTCTACTTCAATGATTTTAAGAGTCAGTTGAAGCAAATTTACTCGGTTTCAATAATCTGTTCTAGATTTCCAATTACCTTCATATTTTGGAATTACAGTATTAGGAATTTTGTATTTGGGTTAATATCAAAATTAGTCACTAGGTTGTCTGTTTTGGATGATGAATGGCAGCACAAAGCACATTTAGGGACCAGCTTCCTGAGCTCAGGAGCTTCACAATTCACTTGAGAGTTACACAGGCAATGACTTTAATAAATATCAATCTACCTATCAACTAACTACCTTCCTAGCAGTTGCTCTTCCTTAGGAGATGCCCAGGCCACACACTAATGTGTTGGATCATTGGATATTATAGCAGCTACTTTGCCTTGTCACTGTAATAACATACTTGAAAGAACCAATTTCATTATTTATTATGGCCCTGCTTTGAGAGAGAATGGTCCCTGTAGGGAGGCCATGGGTGTGGGACCTGGAGTTTGAACACTATGATTGCATCACATCAACAGTTTGGAAGCATGGAGCATAACGTGGCCAGAAGACAACCCCTAAGTCCCACCCCACTAGACCCCAGTTCCTGCAGGCTCCACAGAATCCAAAAATAGCCCCACCCATTCATGGGCCAAATGTAAACTTAAGTTATGGGCATTTCACAATCAATTCATAGCAGCATTTTTGCTTTCCTGTTCTAAATTTACACGTTCTGTGTGGGGGAGATGGCTGAGTGGAGAAAGCTGCATTACCCCAAGCCTGATGATCTTCAGACCCAAATTCTATCCCCAGAACCCACATGATGAAAGTAGAAAATGGACTCCACAAACGTTCCCTTATGATCTCCTCAAGAGCAGTACGGTATGTGCTCATGTACAAATGTGCATGTCCAACAAAATAAATAAATGAAAAAATATTTACTTATTTTAGTCAAATTTTAAAAATAATAAATACATTAGCTCTTCATGTTCAAAACTAATATTCAGAATTCCAGCATTAGTACCTGGTCTAAAGGCATAGATTTTTGCTTACAGAATTTCACCCATACTGTTTTCAATCAGGCATATTTATTTTCAATCTAGCAAAGCTAACATGAAAATTGCAATCTACTTTTTGAAAAAAGGGACACTTGAGCAGCCCACATCAAATAGATTATAATTTGTCTGTCACTTTCAATGGCTCAATACAGGTTATTAAGAACATATATCAGATTTTGAAAATCCTTTTCAATGTGTTCAACCAGAAAGCTGTGTACTCATAAACAATTTAAGTATGATGTAGGATAATATTCTTTAAAATTTGTTTTCACTCTGGGTCAATGTACACATGCCTCAGATTTTTATTAGGTTATACAGAAGTATATTAATAAGCCCAGTAGTTTTAATCTACCACATTTCTTTACCTTCCACAATTCTCTAGTAGAATTAGGCATTTAGGATCTGCTTTATGAGGACTTTGAAAAGTGTTGACTGTGAGTGTGTACACTAAATACTCTTAAGCCTCTTCGTGTATAAGCTCCTTAGCCCCCTTCATTCCTTTTGTTAAGTCACACAACCACCATATCAAATTTATTTTCCAAAATTCTAAGACAGTTCTCTTCCTCTTCAAAGTGAGGCCTAGTCCTCATTTTGTTCTTGTAGGAATGTCAGCCTCAAGTTCTTCTCTAGTTTCAAACAGGTCCTACTCAGGAGTGACCCTGGCTAAGGCAGACCTCAGAAGGGCTGAGCAGATCAGTGTCTCTGAAAATGCAGAGGGTGTTCTAATGGCTGTGGAATCCAGAGATTGATCTTCTTATAGATAGTCATGAATCTCCTCATATTTAACCTTAGTTTTTTAAAATTATTTTTGGTTCTAGTGCTCTATGGAATTGACCATATCTGGAAATAATAAGTGATCTATTGATCATAAGGTTAGTGGTATAGGTTATTAAATGTTGCTCCTACAACTTTCTCTGTATCTATTAGGAAAGAATTGGTGGTAAAATTTTCTAACTATACATGCAAGTCCTGTATACATGGGACTTTATAATCTGCCCAGATACTTCTATAGAAACCTACAGAATTTGAGCCAGACTTTTCATCATCAGATGATTGACTTGTACTCATTTCACCTAATTTTTCCTTTTTTCTTTCCTCTTCTCCAGAGTAACTTTCACCCTCTCCTGCCTCTCTATTAACTTGTTACAGAGGCCAGAGCCATCAGATTTCCTGGAACTGGGGTTACAGCCATTGTGAGCTGACAAGCAAGTATGGACACTGGGAAAAACATTTGGGTCCTCTGCAAGAGTAATTTATCCCCTTAACCACTGAGCCACCTCTCCAGCCCTTGTCCTTGCTTCTAATGTGAACATTTATAAACCTGTAATAGCCACCTGGTTCCTACTCCCTTTACCTTCTTTGTAGGAATTTCCCTCTCTCTCATTTTTGATCTTTACTTTCTTCACCATATAGAGAAATATAGAAAGTAAATTAATTTGGAAGAAATAGAAAATATAGCTTAAACATTTAAAAATTGAATTATCCTGGCTGTAATGCTGTTTAAAATCTTGTCTCATTAATAGAACTTCAACTTATTTTATTTATTTATTTATTTATTTATTTATTTATTTATTTATTTATTTATTTATATGACTGTTTAACCTGTATGTGTGGACATACACCCATGTGTGTAATGTCCACGAAGGCCAGAAGAGGGTTTTAGATCCCCTAGAACTAGAGTTACAAGGGAAAGTCGGCCTCCATGTAGGTGTTGAGACCTGAATCCAGGTCCTCTGCAAGAGCAACCAGTGTTCTTAACCACTGAGCCCATAAAAGAACTTCAACTACCTGAAGACAGAAACCATGCCTTAAGCATATTACATGGAAATTTGTGATCGCTTTTAAACATTAAAAGGTAAAATATTATTCCTATTGCTTCATTCAAATCTGAAGCACTGACTTCAATCACAAAAAATGAGGCCATGTACTGTAGAGTGGACAGGAATTCGTAGTCCACCAGGAGACTTTTGGTGTCAGAGCTGGCTCCCCAGATTTCTCATCAGAGTCATTGTCATTCAACTTTGCAGTGTCCAGTGCTCTGCCACTTGCCTAAATCCCTTCCTGTTGAATACCATCAGTATTGAACTTGCAGTTCTTGAGATAATTGACACAGAGGGCAGTCCATAGTGGTGTGCTTCTAGACTAGAACAGCTAAGAAGAGATGCATCCATTTCTAAGCACTATGCTTTGCCTTAGTTGCTATTTCTTTTGGAAAAGGTTTCAAAGTCGTGCTTAATGGTGGATTGGTATAGGCAACCTAGTCCATCTTTTGTTCCAGAATCACATTTGTGATAAATGCAGTATCTTTAAAATTATGAGGCACTTGAATGAGATCACAAGGACATCATTTATTAAGCTTTTTCAGTGTTGTCATCCTCCAGATACTGTGCATTTCAGACATTGTTTTTCAGTAGAAACATGATGGATGAGTTGATCAAGGCACCTTTAAAAAGTCTCCACCTGAGCATCACATACATACAGTGGCATGTCACTGGAATTCATTCCCTATGGTTTTCTTTTTTTTTCAGGTTGGAAATGTTTTTTTTTTTTTTTAATTAGTTTTTATTGATGCTTTGTGCATTTCATACATTTTTTCCAATTCAGTTCAGGCATATTTCCCTTTCCCTTCCCCCCTACCCCCACCCCATCCCAGATCATGCATTCTGCCATAACTGTCCTGCATCTTTCTCTCAGTTTTTTTTTTTTCATTTTTAGCTATAAGTGATAATCCATGAGTACAAGCATCCTTCATGTAAAACCTATCTGCAGGCTGTTGTGCCCAAACACCTACAGCCCCACCATCCAGTGGGGGGTGACAGGTTGTTTGTTCAATCAAGTTGATCAAATGAGTGTCCAGACTACATTGCTGTAGTTTCACCATTCACCCCAATCGCAGCCCTTACATTCTACCACGCCCCCTCTTCCGCAGGTTGTTCCCTAGGCTTAGAAAAGGGGCACAGGTGGATGAGAGGTAAAACAGTCCACTCTCTCTGGAGCTGTTGACTTGGACTCTGGTCAATTCTGGCTGTTTCCTTTCATGGGCTGACAGTTTGTCCAGGAATAACCTTTTGATCCTACTAATGAAGAACAAGCAATTAGATATATAGGTATGTAAGCAGCACTAATAGTTATGGTAGGTTACTTTAGCATAGACACATGTTTGGATATGTTAATCCATGAATTACAATTTCCCCCCTGTTAAATATGACAGGGTCTTACTGTGGCTTATAACATCTCCTAACCTGTAGAGGATGTAAGCTTGTGGCATCAGCCATGGATTATTTCTCCAAGGGGAGAGCCAATAGCCAATTAGATTTGGGATATACAGGCACATGGCTGCCTCTGCTGCACAGTATTTCCAGGCAGGTGAGGTGTAGCTGGTGCTGACGGTGGAGACTTGCTTGACTCAGGGAGACCCATATTTGCTTTATTGGTTTAGTGGCCTTTGGTAACACTCTCTGGCATTCCAGAGGCCATCTGTACACTTGCATGTGTGGTCTCAATACATCCCTCCCATGTTAACGTCAGGTCTTCGGCAGCAGGGTCTTATTGCCTCTCCTCCTGTATGTATCCCAACCTAGAGGCAAGGAGCCCTTACCTTTTGTGGGGCCTTGGATCCCCTGGCCAACATCCACCTGGTAGAACAATCCATTGCTGATGTCAGAGCTCCTGTATTAATATATTTTGCCTGAGTGCATAGCCCTAGGACTTTAGTATTATATTTGGTTCTGAACAGAGAGTAATCCCTTCCACAGTTCCCATGTCTAGTAGTCAATTAAAGAAAGCAGTTTTACCGGTTTTATAAGAGATTACCTCTACAATAGTTGTCTCCAATTTACAGTTGGGGAACGACCTCATCATCGTCATATTTCTCCTTGTTCTATGGGGGGGAAGGCAAGAAAGTCTCTCATATCAGAACCTTTGTGGCACCTAGAAGGTAAGTTTCATTAGGACTCATTATAACTAGTTGTTACATGTAGGATCCACAGAGGGGTTCGATGTTTATGGCAATCTGAGGCTTTTCTTCCTTTGAATGTTCAGACGGGTCAGCCTTTCCATTGCCACTTTTTGGTACATCCTACTCAATGCAAACCTGTATCTTTTCTTTCTCAGCCGTTAAGTTGGTGACGTTTTGTCCTGTTGGAACAAACAAATCTTTTCCCATAGTTAGTTTTAAGATTTGAATTGCAAGGGTTTGATGAAAAGGTTTCATGTCTTTCTGTATCCTCCCCTTTTTTTAGCGTATGAGTCTCCAGAAGACAGTTGTATTATACATGACTATAGGGTGGAGTCAAGGCACAGATTTCATCAAATTCACCCATGTTGTTTTGGGTGACTATATATGATTAACTTGGGAAGCAAACTTAATTTTTACGTTAAATCATCTTAAAGAGAATGCTACAAGGTGATACTGTACAACAGAGAAATTATAGAGAACATTTGTATGTGTCAATCCCAAAGTTCTTGCTCTACAGATTTTATGTAAAGCGAATGTGGGCAACAGCGAATTATATCTCCATTTAATTCAGATGCATTACCATTTTTATCAGATTCTGTAAACCAATGTTGTTTAATATACACATGTTTAATTTTACTAAGTCCTAAAACACCATGTGTCCTGTAGAAAGTGTCTAGGCGAAACTGGGTACTTGCTGAGCTCACGTCAATTAAATATGCCTTAATCGAATATACACCCATACAGACAGACAGACAGACAGACACACACACACACACACGCACACACACACACACACACACATGCACACACACTGACACAGTCATATAAATGACAAATGACCAAAAAGATAACATTCTAATTCCATATTTGCCATGATTTAGTTTTTCAAAGCATAACAGTATACCACCAGTGCCTGTAATGTAGAAATAGCATTTTATTTTCTCTATCAAAAACAAAACAAGAGGGGATTATGGTTAAAGTGACTTAGATTAGATAACAGAGAGGACTTCCTGCATGCCTATCCTAATCATCTGAAAGATCAGTTAAGTAGTAGCTTTCATCCACTTGATGGGAATTAGTGAGAAAGACACAATTTACTTAGGTTCCATTCTCTGTGGTTATTTTCACAGAATTGTATGCCATAGCATTGCTTACAAAGGGAGGGACTACATGTACCTTAGAGAAGCCCTGCCATTAAATGGTACCAAATACCAAATACCAAATGATACTTTTTTCTTTTAATGCACCTCGGAAAATGGAAAACAAAACACTAAAGTTCAATCTGTGGTCCAGAGAATCTTTGCACATATCTTTAGATCATGGGTCTATAAAAAGTCAGGGAGTTCCCATCTGATTCTGTGGCCATCTTTTGCTTCCTTCCCAGTATTCAGAAGAGGATTTTAAATATGAACATTATGCTTTTCTTAACTTGAAACTTCAAGGGGAGGGGGATGGAGACGTGGATAAGGGCTCCCTCCCACTCCTTTTGTTAATCTGACAAGTGTCACATGTTAGAGCTAATATGCTATTCTGTTCTTATCTTCCAAAATTCACATGTCTCAGAAAGCCCGAAGTCAGTAGAAAAACAGCCTGGATCCTGGCCCTGTCTCCAAAGTTAAGATAGACTTTCCTTCCCCCCTTAGAATTTCCTGACCTGGGAGTAGAAATTCCACACTTAAGCTGGCCTGTCATTTAGATGAGTCCCATTGTGGTGCCATATCTACAAATGAACATTTTCTGAATAGGTCCTTGTTCCATTTGCTTCTTTCCTGAGGAAGTTTTATCAGCGCTCTGATGTATAGTAACCTGATAAGCCTTTATTTAGCACCCATATATCATTCCTGAACCTTTAAGGGAGGCTGTAGGAGGCCCTCCCTTCACCCAGTAGGGTGATGATAAAGGGCTCTCGCTTGTTGAAGCCCTGGAAAAATGTATTTTTTTCAGAAGCTTGGATTGCGGGTTTTAGTCAGGCCCCTTTAACACTAATATCTGTCTCCACAGTCCTAGCTACTCATATATGAGAAGATTTTGAGTTTTGTAACCTGACATGCATCAAATTATAACATACATGTACACACATGTATATGAAATATAAACACAGCTAGCATATTATAATTTCAGAATAGCTTATGTTAAAATGAATTATAATTAGAGACTCATCACCAGAAGATATAAGAAGTAAAATCTACAAGAAAGTTAGAGGCTTGAAATCATAATTCCATCATTTGTAATGATCTTCCCTATTTGTAGATTATTTATTATTAGAAGTATGCAAATGGTAATGTTTAGATATGTTATGTTTAAACTGTTTTCTATGTAGATTATTTAACATGTTGTTGAAGTCAAGGTTCAAAGTTCTTCTGCCTCAGTTTCCTGAGTACTGTGATTATAGGTGTACACTACCGTGCCTGGAAGGAGAAAATGTGTTTTAAATATTATATTTATTTTGATTATATACATATATATACATATATATACATATACATATATATACATATATATACATGTATATACATGTATATATATGTATATATATATACATATATATATATGTATACATATATATACATATATATACATGTATATACATGTATATATATGTATATATATATACATATATGTACATATATACATATATATGTATATATATATACATATATGTGTGTGTGCATGTGTGTATTGCTTGTATGTCTATAAGTGTGCCACATGCAGCATTGTCCCTCAGACAAAAGTAGGTGGCAGATACCCTGGAACTGTAGTTACAAACAGTTGTTAGCTGCCATGTTTGTCCTGGGAATTGAACCCAGGTCCTTTGGAAGAATATCAAGTGTTCTTAACTGCTGAGACATGTCTCCAGGCCTGAGAAAATATTTTTAAACTGTATGTATAATATAAATTATATTGGTAAATTGTCATGAGTTCTTTGTACTTGCTGGGAGCACAGTTTGGGACAGAAGAGGTCTTCTTGCTGGAGAATCAAACATGTATTTTAATATTTTTTATTTATTTTATTTCTGTATGTGTATTAATGTACTGTATGCATGCAAGTTTGTGCACCCGTGTCGTGCAATGCCGCGGAGGTCAGAAGACGGTGTCGGATTCCCCTGGAACTGGAGCCCTCCCGGAATTGGAGTTTCAGACGGTTCTCAGCCGCCATGTGGGTGCTGGGGATAGAACCCGGGTCCTCTGCAAGAGCGTTCGGCACTCTTAACCACTAGGCCATCTCTCCAGCCCCTCAAACATGTATTTTAATTGTCCCCTAAGGATCCCTGTTTTGAGGAAGGCTGATCCCGTGGTTTGTACAGTTAGGAAGGAGAACAGCAAACAGTAAAAGTAATTAAAACACTGCACCCTTGAGAATAACTAAAGAGTAAGCCATTTCCAACAGGTGTTATAACTACTGTTTATCCTATGGTATGAAAATGACCAATGGGGAGTGAGAGACAGGATGACCATCTGTGGAGAGAAGACTCCGCTCTTCCCAGGACTCTCCATATGTAACTCCAGCTGCCTAGGGGCTTCCCTGGTCATTTCTTCTGGATATTGTAAGCACCTGATTTGGTGCTACTTTCACAGTCTATTGGATTAACATTTAAGCAGATATAGGACAATGTTTAAGCACCTGATGGGATGATGACTAAGTGTTTCATTTGATGATATATAAGCACCTGGTTTGATGACGTTTAATATTTAATGCTGTCTATCTGCAACTTGAAGATTGTTCTTTTACTTTTGTGGGTTGCGTGCTTAAAACATTGAAACAAACTAATACACCAGAAAAAAGTTCTTAGAAATTTCAATATACTATTATATGAAAATCAAGGTATAAATATACTAGATAAGTAATGAAAGCACAGTTTTGTGACCCCAAATTCCAGCGGAGACTATTTCTTCCTCAACCCAGCCAATTGGAACACAGACAATGCTATGAACTAATAATTTGACATGGAAGGACTCATTGATAACCTGATTATGAAGGGTCCTTGAATTCTTCACTTAATTTTAATGATAGGCTGGATTCTGCTTAGAATTAGGAGAACCTGGCTGTGGTGGTTTGGATGAGTGTCCCCCATAGGCTCTAGGTATTCAGACATTTGTCTCCAGTTGGTGGCGCTGTTTTTGGAGGTCTTGGAGGGTGTGGCCATGCTAGAGGAAGTGCGTTGTTGGGGGCAGGGTTAGTGAGTTTTAACAAGCCTTGTGGTCTCCAGTCTCTCTCTCTCTGCTTCCTGTGTTCTTTGCGAGATGTGACCCTCGGTTTGCTGCTCCAGATCCAGCCGCCAGGCCTCCCACCACAATGGACTAAGTCCCTGGAACTGCAAATTGTAAGCTCAAATAAACTCTTCCTTTTATAAGTTCCTTGGTCATGGTGCTTTATCACAGCAACAGAAAAGTGACTAATCCACTGGCCTTGAGGGGCTTATGCCATTTCCTTTTCTATAAAATAGAAGGAAGTTCGAGGTAAACAATGAAGCAGAGAAAATTGTATGCAGTGTTTGGTCAATGTTCTACTTAAGTACAGAAGGTACACTCTTGACCAGGACCCTGTATCAAGGCTGACAGATAGTTGTGTCAATCTGTCATGTCTCAATTGTATCCTAGATATTCAGATATTGCTCTTTAACTTTGAGGAAGTATTCTGCTTTTAATCAGAAAATATCATTAATCATAAAGTGAATATTGCATGGTGAAATTTTGAAAAAGAAGATTCTTGAAGCTTCCACAGAAATGATCAGCATTCAAGGACAATCTCTAGAACGTTGTTTCTTAAGACTCATGTATCTAGCTTACCTTGACTTGCTAGGCTATCTTTTTTTCCAGAAATATATAATCACATACTTGCCTGACAGGGGAGTTACCATCATCACAAAGGAGGTTTTCACAGGGCAAGGCTCATCCATTGGACACCAGGTGGAGGTTTTCACAGGGCAAGGCTCATCCATTGGACACCAGGTGGAGGTTTTCACAGGGCAAGGCTCATCCATTGGACATCAGGTGGAGGTTTTCACAGGGCAAGGCTCATCCATTGGACACCAGGTATGCTAACCCTTATGCTCTCTCCAAGTGAGGAAAACTCAACTGCACAATTTTTTTGTCTTTTTGAGACAGGGTCTCCTTTTAGTCTCAGCTGGCCTGAAACTCGCTGTGTAGACCAGGCTAGCCTTGAACTCACAGAGATCCACCTGTCTCTGCTTCCCAAGTGCTAGGATTAAAGGCGTGTGCCACCAGCCTGGCTCAACAGTGCAATTAGTAGTAGTGATAAAGTGTGTTTGTGCTTTCCTATAAATAAAGAAAAAAATATATAATCACAGCAAAGCAAAAGTCATTAAAATATTGCCACAGGCTTAAATGCAGACTTACACTATTTTGTATTTTGACTAAGTACCAAAGCATTTCTTGGTATTGATAATCCATATTTGTGCCTTGGAAGGAATCTTCTTAAATCAAAAATAACTTGTTCTGAATTAAGAGGATGTTATTCCTCCTAACAGGTGATAATAATAGTACTATGCATGGTTTTTTTTAGCAACTTTACAGAAAAGTTATGGGAAACATACTATTCCAGCACATTTGAATTTTAGTGGTCAAAAATTAGAGAGTGATTCCTTTCATTTCTTTGAAAATGACCACTCGTATTCATCACAGGAAAAGGGGTTACCAGTGAACTGATGAGGATTTATCAACAAATTAATAAAGCAGAGTGAACTTGTGAGCAGATAGGGCAAGTGGAGTGATCTACACAAAAGCCACTGATGTGTGAAAATTGAAGGACTTGGTGTACTTGTAAGTTTTCACTATTCTAACATAACAGACTTTGTTGTAACCACCCCAAACCACAAAGGATCCAAATAGCACAGGAGAATGGAGGGGAAGGCCACATTAGAAGAGGAAATTTGAAAGAGCGACTGGGTTCAAGCCACACGGTTGCTCTTAGGAACCAGGTCTAATGGTCTTCTGTACCTCTTGGCTCTTTTTTTTAATTAATTTTATTTATTTCTGTATGTGTATGAATGCACTGTCTGCATGCAAGTTTGTGCACCCGTGTCATGCAATGCCGCGGAGGTCAGAAGAGGGGGTCGGATTCCCCTGGAGCTGGAGTTCTCCTGGAATTGGTGTTTCAGACGGTTCTCGGCCGCCATGTGGGTGCTGGGGATGGAACCCGGGTCCTCTGCAAGAGTGGTCGTCGCTCTTAACCGCTAGGCCATCTCTCCAGCCCCACCTCTTGGCTCTTATGACACTGGGAGATGCATGGTTTGAAATGAATGGTGCTGCTTGGTGATATTGGGGTCTAAACTAGGAGCTATTTGTTCTGTACTCACAGAGTACAGTTCCTTTGCCTTTCTACCCTCAAGGTTTCTGTAAAAGAAATGACCAGTACCCAGTTGTGGCTGTCTGTGAGTTTCGTGAGTCAGTAATCCTCACTTTCACAAAGGAAGTTCACTAAGCACCCTAAGTTATCAGAGTTTGAGGCAGCACCTGCTAGACGGGCACAGATTAATTTAAGGGCTGAAATTTCCTTCTTTCTCCTGACACCCAGGAATCAGAGAAATTGACAAAACCATGTACTATGGGCTCTTATCAACTATGGGGCCTGGGCTCTAGCCTACTCTGAAACATAAAAGAGGAGATCTTCCTGTCATCTCAGCTTGAGCTGTTGTCTGAACCTTTGCCAAATTTTCTGTCCATAGGGTTAAGAACTCTTCTAATAAATCTCTTACTCAAAGATGGCCTGCTCCAGTGTCCCTCTTGAACCCCTAATCTGAGAACTTACTGTTCAAAGCATTCAACTTCATCTCACACACAAGGAAGCCAGGATTCTACTAAAACCATGCAGGCCTTTTACCGAAAAGGGATTACTGGCAATAATATACCAAAGATGTGGTTGTTTTTTCTATAAAAATCACTTATATTTAGAAGCTTCTACAATAGTGAGTTTCCATATGACCTTTTCACAAGGTGTTTAGTGTTAATTATCCCTCCCCGTTCATCTGCCTCTCCCTATGTCTTCCCATGCCTTTCCCATTTAACCCTTCCTATTCCATTATTCCCCTTCCCCCCTCTTCATCCCTGCATTCTATCTTCCCTCATATGAAGAAGTGCCCCCATTGCCCCTAACTAAATACATATGCATATGTAAGGTGAGTGTAAATATATTTACCCTATAATGCTCTTGCAAGACACCACAGGATAACAGCTCAGTATCAGGAATGGGATTCCTCCTTTAAGAGTTGCTGAACAAGGGAGCGCAGCACCAGCTATTGTCATTGCTCTTGTTTGCCCTCCAGAACTTGACATCAAGACCATATTATTGAAGATATGACCTACATACATGAGTTGCAGAATAAACAAAGACAAACCAAGCTTCATCTTATTGGCTAGTTTTCCTAGTGCTGTAAGGTGCTATGCATGCTACCAGAAGAGTAAAATAATTATCAACCTTACCTAACTGTGAATCCTGTGAGCTATAACAATTACTGTCTTGGCAAATATGCCCACTTGCCCAATAGGGGTAAAATATATTGGGGGTAACAAAGTGCTTTCTGATTGGATTTAAGGTCCGCTTCATAAAATGGAACCCATAACTGACATCATTAACAGGGCCAAGAAACTGGGGCTAGACAGGTCACAGGCCACAGGGAAGATCTTACTACTATTATTTTCCTAAATGGGGATAAAAATAAACAATCTCCTGAGGACTCATTGTTATATGCAAAGATTAGTGCCTCTCTCAACTCTGAAAGGTGAGGTTTCTTCTTACAAAAGATAGAGATTAATACAGAAACCCACACTGGTCTACATTCAGGTAAAAAGAAAACATAGAGTGCTTAGCTGAAATGGGTACTTATGTCACACTCTCTTCTTCAAGGGTTCAGGGATCTTTGTGCAGATGGAGGGATTGTAAGAGCCAGACAGCCAAACATGATAGATGAACAATTTCTCTGTTGAATATCGACAACACTTGTGTTCATCTATCATGTGACACCATGCACAAGGCCTTTGCAAGACCAAGTCAGGCTAATTTCCAACATAGAGGAGAGAGGTTGGAAATAAGCCTCATTCACAACTGAATACCTATTGTAACAAAGAGCTGCTGGAAGAAAGTCGGTTTACTTTAACGATGTGACACCTGGTAGTTGGACTATACTCCTGAGGATAGGCCCATACCCAAAAACATTTGGGGAGTACAAATTAGAAACTGTATGCCTTACTAAATAGTAGAGTAACCAAAGTTCAGGGGGGTAGAAATTTAGGACTGGATCTGAATTGATGGGGAAGAGTGTTCTAATATGATCAAAATACATTGTATGACATTACCAAAGAATAAAAAGTATTTATAAAAATTAACCTGTGATGGCCATTTTTATTCAAAACTTAAGACAGCATAATGTAAAACATGCACACACACACACACACACACACACCACACTAGAGTAAAAATCTAAACATTATGAGTCAAAGACATTCATAGAAAACTATCTTCATGCTGTGTCCTTGCAGGGTGAAAGTGTCCTCAGTAGACTGTTATTCTCAAGAGCATTGCTCCCATTAATGGCAACTTCACATTGACAAGCTTATGACCAAATGTCCGCTTGTAGACACCAACTCACAGGGATGAGAATTCCACTTATGAATTTGGGATAGGTGCAAAAATAGTTCATAACATAGAGAAATGCTCACACAGGTCTACTAGAGTGTAACCACAGTACCTCAGAGCCACTCAATGTCTCTCATAGGAAAAAGGAAAATGCAAGATGTTGACAGTGTTCACGATGTACCACATATCAGTTAAGCAAGTTAGGATTAATGTGTATTAGTTGCTGTCAAGATTTCTGAGGGGCTGACACCATTCTGAAGGCTTGCTACCTTTTTCTTCTTTTTTTTAGTATTTTTATTGATGAATTGTGCATTTCATTCATTATCTTTCAGTCCAATTTAGACACATTCCCCTCTCTCTGCCCCACCCCAGCCCACCCCTGTTCATGCCTTCTGCCATACATGTCCTGCATCTTTCTCTCAGTCCTTCCAAAGTTTTTCCCTGCAGAGGCTTGTTGTTTTGGGCAGAGTTTAACTGTATCATTCATTTCTTTGACCCAGTCTATATGTTGTTGCTGTTCCCTCCCCTTGGTATTGTTCCAACATACGCCTATATAATCATCACATATACATCAAAATTATGACCTCTGAGAATAAACTTATGTTAATTCTAAAATGTGTTTAGGAATTCTCATTTTCCCCCTTTAATTTTATATTACTCTAAAATATGAATATGTAACTTCAACCCATATACATTAATTACAGAGCTTGCTACTTTTCATTCCTTACCATATCTCAAGATCTTTTTGGCTGCTCTTGACTTGAAACACAGGTACCATTCAGATATTCAAACTGTTTTCAGACACCTGAACTTCTTTCACCTGTTAGCACCCAGCTTTATCCACTTCTTGGAGACTCCATGACAAAACATGATGTTTCATTGTCTTCTTTTCACATGTCTTCAATCACTTTGAAAGGATACTCATACTGATATTTTTCTCATCCCACTTCCAAGGAATAGTGTTTCTTCTCATGCCATATTGAAGGAGTGAATAGACTCTGACCAAAGATGAATTCTCTAATGTGTTCTAGCTCTCAAGGGAAAAGGAAGGAAAACTCCTCAAACACCATATGATTATATTATTAACATGAATAGCATATACATACAAATTATAATAGAAACTCCCACTAAACCCAGAAATATTCTAATTTCAAATCTCCATAGTGAATTTGTGGCTAAGCAATTTCCTCTGCTTTCTACTCCAAGTATGGTCCATGAACCAACTCCAGACCACAGAGTGATACAAAATAGAAATGCTTTGTATCTAAAAATTAAAACTCAGCTTTTGGAATGTTTGGAGATATTTGTTATTGCCAAATAATCAATGTGTAGTAGGCTCATTTGATAGGAAGAGAGTAATCGGGATTTGGTTAAACCTGGAACATTATTTGTGTTGCAAACTGTTATAGCTACCATGCTTACTAAACAAAAAATATTATTTAGGGCACAAAAGAATAAATATGAAAAATCAGTTGTCTTCAGGGACTAGCTCCATGAGAGATTATCTAGTCCCAATTGTGTAGCCCTAAACACAGTTGTGCATAAGAACTACTAAATTGATACTAATTGTGCATAAGAACTACTAGACATATATACTATAAATATATATGTCTATACACATATCCATATATTTTAAACTATGTATTTGCAGTAAGAATAGTCGAGAAAAGGACAAGAAATTTGATTCTTTAAGTATTCTCCATACTGCTTTCCATAGGGGTTGGATGAGTTTGCATTCCCACCAGAGGTGAATGAGTGTTCCCCTTTCCCCACAACCTCTCCAGCATTTGCTGTCATTTGTTTTCCTAATCTTAGCCAGTCTTACTAGGGTAAGATGAAATTGTAAGCTGGTTTTAATTTGGTTCTCCTTAATTACTAGTGACATTGAACATTTTCTAAGAGGTTTCTCTGCCATATTCACTTCTTCATTTGTGAAGTCTCCGTTCACCTCTTTACCCCATCTTCTGATTGAGTCATTTGTTTTCTTGCTCCTTTGTTTTTTGACTAATTTATGTATTTTGGATGTTAAGTCTCTGTCAAATGTGTCACTGGTAAAGTTTTCCTCCCACCCTGAGGGTTTTCTCTGCACTTCTTTGATTGTTTCTTTCACTGTACAGAAGCTTTTGAGTTTAATGAGGTCCCACTTATCTATTGTAGACCTTATTTCCAACACAGCTGCTATTTGATTTAGAAAGTCTTTTCCTACACCCATATTTTGTAGGTTACTGCCAAAGTTTTCATCTATCATTTTCAGAGTTTCTGGTTTCATGTTGAGGTCTTTGATCCATTTGGAGTTGATTTTTGTACATGGTGAAATGAAAGGTTTCAGCTTCATCCTTCTACAAGTGGTGATGCAGTTTTGAAAGCACAGTTTGCTGAAGATACTATCTTTCCTCAATTGATTCTTCTTGGCCTCCTTGTCAAATATGAGGTGGCTGAAATTGCATGTGCTCAGGTTAGGCTCTTCAATTTTGTTCCATTGATCTACAGGTCTGTTTTTCTTATGCCATATTGATATATTTAATATATATCAATATAGTAATATTGCCATATTGTAATATGTAATATTACATGGTAATATATATCAATATAGCATATTGCCAATATAGTAATATGCCATATAGTAATAAAAACTGCTTGTGACTCTGCCAGTCACAAGCAGTTTTTATTACTATAGTTCTGTAATATATTTTGAAGTCTGGTATGGTTATGCCCCCTCTGTTGCTCTTTTTGCTTACAGTTGCTTTGACTATCTGGTGTTTTTTTTTGTTTTTCCATATGAATTTAGGATTTTTTTCTATTTCTGAGAAGATACTCTTGGGGAGTTTGATTAGGGTTGCATTGACTCTGTATATTAGTTTGGGCAGAATGGACATTTTTGCTATATTAATTTTTCCAATCCATGAGCATGGGAGGTCTTTCCATCTTCTGGTATTTTCTTCCATCTCCTTCAGAGGTTTAAAATTTTCATTGTAGAGATCTTTGGTGTCTTTGGTTAGGTTTGTTCCAAGATATTTTATTTATTTTTTGAGGCTGTTGTGGTGTAATGAAAGGCTACTGAATTTTCTAGGTTAATTTTGTATCCCTTCACTTTACTGATGCTCTTGATCATTTATAGGAGTTTTCTGGAGGAGTTCTTTTGCATCCTTTAGGTAAACTCTCATATCATCTGGAAAAAGGAATAGTTTGACATTCTCTTTTCCAATTAGTACTCCTTTAATTTCCTTTTCTTAAGGAAGTGGGCAGGACACAGAAGGTGTTGAACAGGGACTGCAAATAACGGAAACAACGCAAAAGACAATACTCATATATGAAATGCTAAAAAATATATAAAAAATTCATCAATTAAGGTATTGTTCATCTCTGCAGATAATATGAGAAGACAAAAACTCAGTGTAGGTGGTGAGTAGGTGGGTTTCATTGGAATGAAATTCTTGTGGCTTCAATGGTACCAGTGCCTTATGTCACAGCTGGAATGCAGATGGGTTAGGGATCAGGCTGTGAGGTTAAAGTCTCATAGAGTTTAAAACACACCTGACTGTGAACTGAAAGCTCTTATTGATTTTTATACTTTATTTTCGTAGAGAAAAGAACTCAAAAATAGAAATATATTTCTCAGAAGCCAGTTACAAAAATACCATGATAAGGTTCTTTGTAGCACTCAACTTGTGATTTCTAAGTTAAGCATGAATCTGTATATAAGAAAACGCACATAACAGAAGATGTTGGGAAGAGAAAAGACCAAGGGTCTTTCTGGTTCTACAGAAGATGATTTTTCTGTGGAATAAAAACAATGGAAAACTGGGGCTTTTGTCTCCCACTCAACAAATGTGACCTGCCTGAGGTTACAGTTTCAAAATCTGTGATATATGGATAGTTTCAAATGTGCATTTGAGACTGAGAACAAACTGTATACAAAAAGGTATAAATGACAATTTTGAATTTTATTTATATTTTTATGTAATTAATGTTTTTATTCCAGTTATAGTTCACCAAGGAATATTTCAAACACAGGAAATCAAAACTTGAAATATAGTGAGAAGCTTACTTTAGCAACCCACAATATTCTTCCTGTTTAGCTCAGCTCTATCTTATAAAAATACAAATAAATCAACCCTGGACAGTTGCAAATCTTGATCATAAACAAAACAAAACAAAAAATGTAATAGTGAATGGTAGCATGGCACATCCTCCTGTGTGTATAACACATATGTGGTTAAGCTTGAAAATATGTAGAATAAATCTAGATTGTGTGTTTGTATGGATAATATCACAAGCAATGTGATGTACTTGTATATTGCGAGATTGGGAAGGAAAGTGAGATAAAATTCATCTTAGAAAGTTATTTTGATCATAACTCATAGAAATAAATAAGCTCTGTTTTTGACCTGTAGGGGATGAAGCAATGTCATCTTTTAAGTAAGAACCTCAGAACTAATTCTTCATGCATCATAAGTTGAGCAATGAACATCTCCCAGTGGAGACGTTTCTAATTTTGGTTTTTATATTAGTATCACAGGCCTCATAAGTGTGTGGGAAAGGAAGATAATAAAAAGTGTGGAATATTTAAAATCATATATGTCCTAGGTCTTACATATTTATTTCCTCATAATTTCTTCCTAATTTTCCATCAACAATTTTGACTAAACTTATAGTAGAAAACCTTGTGAATCAGAATTTATTTTCAGATTGACTGAAAAAAAAAATCAACAAATTTAGCTCAAGGCCCCTTAACATAAGCTCGTAGCAGGGTGACTATCCGGATTGCAATTCCACTTAACGTAATGGACATGAAAAAGAAATTTAGCAAGCCTAGGACATAGAACCAGACTGGTTGGTTGTCTAGAAGGCTTCCAGTTCTCCTGAGTAGAACCAGAAAAGGAAATTAACTAGTTGACACATTGTCTGCTCTGATTGGAACCTGTCCTTCGCTCTCACTATGTGGACCAATTCCACACATTTGTGGAATTTCCAGACCATTTGATAGGCTGTTCTTGCTATCACTGGCTTTCGCTAATTTCTTTGAAGATAAAAAGCATGCTTTTCTTATTTTATGGAACTCAACTCTTGACTTTTTACTCCCCGTCTATTGACTTGTTTATTGTACCTTGAGTTTCTTTTCACTAGCTAACCTCTGAAAGAAAAAAAAAATATATATCATACAAGGGCTTCTGTAGTCATGACAAAAGCATCTCAACTGTTAATAAGCAGAAATTGAATGCTGTAAAGAAAAAAAATCTGTCGTATATCACAGACTTTCTACCACCACTGTAGAAATCATTTATATCTGTATTNAGTTCATTAAAGACTTCAGGTAAATATTTAAAATATATTTTAAAGATTTATTTTTTTATTTAAAATTTTTATTATTGACCACTTCATAGATGAGTACTATATTTATATAATTTCCACCTCTCCTTCTCTTCCTCCCAACACCTCCCCTATCTCCTCACCCACTCTCAAGTTAATGACCTCTTTAATTACTACTGTTGTCTATGCATATATATATCCTACTGAAGGCATTTAGTGTTGTTCCTATGTACTGTGTTTAGGCTGACCACATATGATTGGCTAACAAATAAGGGGACTTATTCATGGAGAAAACCGAATCTCTCTTTTTGAGTAGCCACAAATTTCTTATTATACTTTATCTAAGGTTGTGACTTAAAAAAAAAAATGTCCCCATCAATGTTAGCATATCAACTCTCTGGTATAATTCTTTTACACGTGTAAGCCCTTTCCTCGAGTACCACACAACAATGGAAATTTAATTCGCCATCTGCAACCAAGATTCCATAGCCTAGCCTTAATAGAATTTACAGTATTCATTCCTTTTCTCTTAAATTTTGGGTTAAAATATTCTGTCTTGGTACTCAGACGTGGTCTCATAGCCATTATCCTCTTGCCTGGCCTACATGAGTGCTGTGATCACAGCTGTGTACCATCCTGCCTAGATTTTCTCTATTCTTTGTTTCCTAAGACTTGATGTCCTCGAGATGAATGAGAAGTGTGACGTTCTTCTGGTGTTGCCTAAAAAGTAGCTCAGGTTTGAGCACAGACCTTAAGAAGTAGCAAATTGCAGAGAGGACTCTCTTTCTCTTATGTCCTTGTAGGAGAGTACTGTTGTGATTACCTACAATTTCCTGACTGCTAGTGGATAGTAGGAATGCTAGATATGCATCAAGACTCAGTTCCCACTCGTGGCTCCTCGCTCAAATAGACAGGGCAGCAAGAAAAGTCAATGGAAGCTGGAAGAATAGTTTCTGAAAGGCACATGCCAAACCACTTTCAGTTTTATATCATACCATTCTACTGTCAGCTTGTTGTCAATAAGGAAGGGGAAAATAGTTAAATTAAATGTGGATAATTTCAGATTTCTGTGTTAGGTCAGCATTCCATATAAAAATAATTATACTTTTCCATTGTTGAAAGAGTTGCAAGAAAATCAATACTCATTTTCATTATTTTTTATTTACTATATATTGTAGGCAATATGAGATGGACTTAAACTTAAAATTCATATTGAATGAGTTAGACTTCATGTGTGTGCTCCTGTGGCCTACTTTTAGTCTTCCTTTATTCATTTTAGCTATGATCTTGAAAACTGGTAAGGTAATCATCAATTGTTCTCTTTTCCAAGTCATAGTATTGTGCTTGTCTTAACCTTCTTTATACTGCTCCACCCTTGGGAGCATCCACAAAGGGGAGCCTTTTGCAGTTTGTCACCTGCAAATGCTGGAATCATTTGAATTATAATTACACTTAGGAAATGAGGTATATTCAACAACCTGCTTGTAACAAACAGATTCTATTCTTGTAAATACAGATGTCTGAATATTAAAAAATTATTTGGAGTTAGTTCTGTTGGTTTAAATATCTTATCATAAAAATTTTATCAATGGAAACAAGAAACTTTCTAGTGGTTATACATCAGCACTAGAGATAGTACCAGAATAAGAGTTCCAGTCTTTGAGTAATAAAAGTAATTTGGGGACCACAGTATAGATTTGAAGGTTTCGTTTTTGAATATCAACACTCACAGCTTGAGCTCCTTCTTCCCCTTTTCCCCCCACAGAGATCAAAAGGGAGGGGTAGAGGAGATGGGTGTTATATAAAATATGAAATGGGTAAATGAGGATACTTTATTCAGGAAGGAAGGAGGGAAGATTAGGGAGAGAAAATGAAGAGAGAAATAATGCCTAGCTGGTGAAAAAAAAAACAGAATGAAATAAACCATGGAAAATTTCATACATATATATCTCTACATGGGGCTGGAGAGATGGCTCAGCAGTTAAGAGTGTCGACTGCTCTTGCAGAGGACCTCAGTTCCATTCCCAGCACCCGCATGGCTTTAACTTCAGATCCAGGGAATCCGACACCCCCTTCTGACCTCCGGATGCACCAACCTGCATGCAGACTGTACACTCACACACACACACACACACACACACTCACACACAAAATATGTCTTTACATGAGTCTATCTGTATAGCCGAAAGCTATGTAATAAAAATCAGTGCCAGACAGGAGATAGCTCCCTTCTACTTGTTGACCAGGATAGTCCAAGAAACTTCTAAAATTATACAGGCTATTGCCACAACCCTTGATTTTCTCCCAGAATTTGAAGGCAAAACCCAATTTTGAAGATAGGACGGCTTCAGGGATCGGATGTGGAACAATGGAGATGGAACAGAGATGGGAGTCAACTTCCTGAAGACTAGTTCTCATACTTTTGGAGAACACTAGGAAATCTGCTGAGGGATACTATCAAAAGAGGGTCCAACAGCAACTTCAAGGCCTAATAACAACCTTTCTATTAGCACTCTTGTCTCAGAGTGTTATCGATGGATAAAAGTGAAAGTGCCAATGTTCCTGTTGTAGTACCAACATTTCAGTGAAAAAAAAAAACACACAACAAATAGACAATTAAAATTTTTAATAGCTCAGAACACTTTTAAGGAAAATAACACTAAAATGTAGGTGTATTAAAAAGAGGAATGAAGCCGGGCGTGGTGGTGCATGCCTTTAATACTAGCACTTGGGAGGCAGAGGCAGGCGGATCTTTGTGAGTTCAAGGCCAGCCTGGTCTACAGAGTGAGTTCCAGGACAGGTGGTGCTACAGGGAGACCCTGTCTCAAAAAAGAACCAAATAAATAAATAAATAAATAAATAAATAAATAAATAAAGGAATGAATATGACCAGAATACATTATATAAAATTATCAATTAAAAAACAAAACAAATGTGGTGTATCTCAGTTGGTCAAGTGGTTAACTAGCTATGTTAGATGCCCAGGACCAAATACACTAGGTATGGTGGTGGCATATACCTGTATTCCCAGATGTGGAGGCAGGACCCTCAGGGGTTCAAAGTCGTCCTCAGCTACATAATGAATTCCAAGCTAGCCTGAAAGGCTTGATGTCCCATATCAATGAATAAATTAATACATATGTACATCAATAAACGTTAGTCATAATAAATACAGATTGCATTTATTCATTTTTTTATTGTAATAGGTACATGTGCACACATGTATATGTGTGTTTGTGTGTATGTGCATAAACATGTGTGTGTGCATTTGTTTAGGACAGTGAAGAAAAAAAGTGCTTATTTATTCCAAAACTTTGCAGAATACTAAGGAGCATTACATGGTAGTGAATTTTAAAGCAGTCTATGCCCCAACCCTGGGTTCTAAGGTGGAGGTGGCCACCCATGCCTGGGCTATTTAATATCAAGGGAAACAAAGCCACATTTTACTCTGTAACACGCTAAGTCTTCCATATAAGAAATAATTTCCTTAATCTGATCTAAAGTCAGTCAGAGCAAGAATAAGCACTTTTTTTCTTCACTTTCCTAAACAAATACACAGTATTTTGTAGCAGGTAGGTGTTAATACAGTGACACTATTTAAACAGAGGGACGAGCTTTCCGAGTTCACACCCAGATGCAGTAGAGTTCTTCCCCCCCCCCCAAATAATCTTCTGCTTTGAAAAACTTTGAAAAAGCTCAGTAGGGGAAACAGCATATGTATGGCATACTACATGAACTTGGGAGGGGTAGGGGGCATGGAGGGGGAAATAAGTCTGGATTGAACTGAGAAGGGATGTAAGAAATGCACAGAACTTCAATAAAAGTTAAAAAAAAGATAAGTAGAAAAAAAAAGCAAGCAGACTCAGGCAAATTTCTATACTGAATATAACAAGACTCTAAACTTGATGATTTTGTTTAGATCTGATAGGATCTGAGCACCAGGCCTGTTTGTCTCCAGTGCTGTATTTTATGAACTGCCTGTTGTTTCCTTGCTACACTTTTTGGGAGAAATCACTACATATTATCCTTGGATATAATTGGAATTTATACTCTATCTCTTTGTGAGTGAAGCAGCTACAAAATCTTTGGTAATCTGCACTGAAGAAATAAAATTTACTCATTTATTTATATATCCTATCTTTTATGTTAGTATGGAGACTCATACTTGTCTATTTGTATTGGGTTTATAATGCTTCATTTCTTCATTAATTTTATCACTGAATAATTTCAACTTTGGCCACCAGGCACCCAGTATGTGGGCCACTATTCTTTTTACATACCCCACCAAAATACTGTAAATATGTGAAAAAGTATCTTGTTTACTTGGCCAAGTAAATAAATAATTGGATTAATAGGTTTTAATTTTATTTTATAGCACTAACATATCTGAAGCATCTTAGTTTTCATATGCGATCACCATATGTCACAGGTACACAGGAAGTTCTGTTTCTTTGTCTGGAATGATTTTTCATCTAGGATCATGTGAATCATTTCTAATCGTGCATTGTCATCAGAGAGGAAGAGACAGATCCACAAATAATTAGGGTATCTTCTGGTCAGATCTCTTTCCTTAGCATTCCACCTGAAGGATTCCAAATATAATTATAAAGTAAAGCCTATGATCTTCTTTGTTGGTTATTTAAGTAGATTATTCTTTGTTTTGGTGTTTTTGAGACAGGATCTCCCTCTAGTTCCAACTGGCCTGGAGCTCACTGTGTAGAACAGGCCTGCCTTGAACTCACAGAGATCTGCCTGGCTCTGCCTCCTGAGTGCTAGGATTAAAGGTGTACACCACCACATCCAGCTTTAAGTAGATTACTCTTATTAATTGTTTTAGAAGTAATAATTGTTTTCATATTAAATGCATATTTAATCTATTTCTAGCTTAAATAGCTATCAAAGCAAACGCTGCATGCAATATACCATTGTACTTCCAAAGTAGCAAAAGACTCAACAGCTGTGACATATTAGAGTTCTCTTAAAATTTCAGATCAATAATAGATATTATTTGTCTTATATTGCATTAAGCACAAAAAGCAGAGAGCACTGAAAATTTTGACTCAGTTATTACAGAAGACATTCCTTTTACTAAACAGTTTTCTGCATCCAAAATGAGGCCATTTTACCCATTAGTGGGAAAAGAATCCATTTTGTCTCTCTTTTTTTTTTTTTTTTTATTTTGGTTCTTTTTCATCTGAGAGAAATAATACAAATCTTGGCCCTCGGCATTTCCTGCGGCTTAATAAGCAGCTGGACCTCAAACCGTCACCTCCTCTCAGGCAACCATTAGTTCCCAGGAAGCTCCCGGCCTTGATCATTATTGCATAATTGAGACCATTTTGTGTTCCTTTAATGTAACATATCAATTATTGAAGAGAAATATAATACTGAGGAAAAATGTGATGACATTGCTTTATAGGAGAAAGAAGAATAAAAAAGAAAATGAAGAGTGGTAGGGTTTTATTTTAATAACTGTCCTTCAGAAGAAAACCAACATCTGAAGTAAATTTCTGAAGATCTTGTTTGATATTTCTGTTTGGAAATAATTTGGCAAAATGGATAAAAAAAAGAAGACAGCAAATGAGGTGCTTGTCTTCAAGGAAGTTTCACAGAATACGCCAAAAGCAAACCACAGTGTTTTCAGTAAAATCTCCAAAGTCCAGTAAGCAAATTGTCTAAACAAGAGAAAACATGTGTGAGATGCTGAAGTTTTTCAGGGGAAAAGAGGAGAGGAAAAATTTTAAAGGAAGAGACGAAAGTAAGAAAATCCAAACAGCTGTTTGCTTCCCTTTTCAGGTGACAAATGTATTTTTCAAAAGACAGATGACTAGTTTGAAGGGACAGTAGTAAATGCAAAGACCTCCCTCCAGAGTATCTGCCAGCGCAGGCATCTAGACAGCAAGATGCTGGAAAATACAGGAAATTAGACATTTTTAAATAAAGGTTTTATTTATTAAGGATTGAATGCAGGGCACTGTGCATGTCCTGGAAAGTTTCTAACACCAAGATGTATACCCAACATTCTTTTAATATTTATTTTGAGAAAGGGACTCACTAAGTTGTTCAAGCTCGATTTCAACATATGATTTTCCTGCCTCAGATTGTCAAGTAACTGCAATTATAAACCTGCACCACCAGGTTTTGCAAGAGGAAATGGATGAGAAGCCATTCACTAGCCTGTCTCTCTTTTCTTCTATCCTTCTCTCCCTTCTTTTCTTCCATCCTCCATTCTTTCTTTTCTTCCAGTTCGTCCTTCTTTACTTCCCTCCTTTCTTTCTTGGGAATCAAGCAAAGGATCTTGTGCATATTAAGGAAGTACTCTACCACTGAGCCACATCATCAGCCATAAACAGCAGCCCCGATGAGATTTTTTGTTAGTTTTGCTTATTTTGTGCCTCACGATCTAACTCAAGGAAGTCTCCCAAATGCTGGGATTGTAGTACATGCTACCATACTTAGCTCTAATATTTTGTTGAGCAAATAAAGGCCTTAATGTTAAATACAAGAAATGCCATCAGAGTACTAAAATTATGCCACTTTATTTATTGTTGTACCATTGAAAGTAGTTTTGATAAAATCAGTGTAACTCAGTATTAAAATATGGTTCCTAGGTAACTATTTAGCTTCCATGACCATGGATTACCCAAGCCTCATCATCAATGTCTGTGAGATATTAGAAACCTCTATTCTAGAATATTTTGTTGACCACATATTCTTTTGGTATTAATAAATGAATCATGCAATAATAATGAGTCAGCATTACTATTTTAGAAGTAATATTACAAATAATAATAAATATTCATCATTAGTTTCTGAATTCACAACTTGTGTCCCTTAAAGAATTGCAAGCCCCATGATTCAGTGGAACAACCCATCTTCCCCTGATTCCATCAGATCCAGTCAAGGCAGATGATGTTGCATTTTCACACTCACCTGCTAGCCTCCTCCAAAGATAACAGTAAGCTAAGCTTTCAATTTGCTTTCCCCTCTCAATCGGCAAAATCCCACCCTGAATATCCACAGCTTAAGTCTTAAGATAGCACAATAATCTACAGCAATCACAGGGCACTCCTAACATCCGATTGGCTATGCCATCTTGAGAGTAGTTGCTATTTGACTGATTGAGTTATAGGTGCTCATAACCACAGCATCCTCACACTTTTAACCAGAATGGATAATGATGGGAGAAACATACTCCCAATTGTCAGCTCTGGATTTGAAGCCAATAATATATATATGAAGACACTGGTATGGATAGAATGCAGGAATGTTCATAGATAATAATATTCATTACTGATACTGTCCTATATTGTTTTACTCTAAAAAAAAAAACATTAACAAAAAATTTCTCTGGCGTTTAGCAATGTCAAAGTTACATCACAGTGTATGTACACCCTTTCTGGAAATTTCCTATGTACATATGTTATACACTCCTGGTGACAGCATCAGTTTGAAATAGAAGTTCTTCCTTCCTGAATGGGAGTCAGTGATTTGTGTTTAATAAAATAACGCTACAGTCTGGGTATATTATAAACAAACAAACAAGCAAAAAGTTTATTTTGCCTCAAAGATTGAGAACCCAGCCTTATTAATAGCCTTGTTGGAAAAGTTCCAAGGTGACACATGGCATCCTGTGGAGAGTCTTAGTTACAATGATGTGTATTCCAGGTCCACTCGAGATAACCCATTAACCCATCAATCCAATATCCCATTAGTTGCATGGTAGAATTAATCCAATCATAAACGAAGTGGCTTAATCACCTCTTAAAATTCCCCTGGCTCCACCTCTTAATAGCTCATAATGAGGGGATTAAATTTCAACTTGAGTGTCAGAGAGGACAAACATTTTCAAAACATAGTGCCATTCCAGTGTTGACCTGCCTTGGACAAACTTCCCACTGAAATTTTGTGTTCAAGAAACAGGAAAGGAGGATTAGGGGGAATCAGTGCATTCTACATGTGGGGTAACCTACATATACCATCACTATTCCCATACATGTCAGCATCTGAAAATGTGGGCCTGACCAGAAACATTTAAAGAACAGTGACCATTAAGAAAATGAACTCAGGCAGGCTCAGTATTGGATACCAAACAAATGGGGTGATCTGTTACCTTCCCCTATGAAATATTGGATTACACTCTTTTCATGTGCAATTTCAAAGCTGTCTAAATATGAAGGAGCCCGCTGGCCTTTCCTGTATGTGACTTAAACTCTGAGACTTGAAACCCAGCTCTCTAGCTATGTTCTCCTGGAGGCTTGGTTGGAGGATATTTATGAGTAAAATAGTAGGAAAATCCCAAAGTGAGTGTTCATCAATGTTTTTCTAATGAAATTAATGTATTATTTGAAACAGTCTCAGCACCATTATGTAAATACTTTAATATTCACAGATTTTAGGAAATCTTATTAAAATATATGAACTTGCAATAATGGTAACAGCATACAAAGACCAGTATAAACTGGATCAGACAAAAACCCAGTGTAGAATGAGGGATATGGACATCAGCCTTCAACCCTAACTGAAGAATTATATTGGCAACTGATTACTGCTGGGTGAGGGGGAGTAGATCTTTAAGGGAGTGACTCTATATGCACTGAGTAGATGCCAGTGGATGAAATCACAACAAAGGACATATGGGTACAAATGGTTGACTAGATAAGGCTTTACCTCTGTGTGTGTGTGTGTGTGTGTGTGTGTGTGTGTGTGTTCTACATGAAATCTGGTTGGGGGCTTAGGGCTACAGAAAAGTGCAGATGGGAGAGGGGGTCTAAATTTGATAAAGTTCTATTATTTGAATACACAAAACAATAAAAATATTTGTCTATATATGTATATATACCAAATATCAAGAGGTGACAACATTTAGGTGAGATGTACTTTCCCTGAGACAAAATTGGTTTTTTTTTTACTCAAATAGCATGCATTTTGTTTCATTGGTTACTGATTTCTTCATTAGTGCTGGTCAGTAATATTACAGCTATAGGTGAGTTAAAATATCTCATAAAACAGCATAGTTGGGAGACAATGGACTTTCTAGATGGTCTGTGAATTGCGTTTTTTATAAATTTATTTATTTATATATATTGTATCAAATGTAGACCCATGTCCCCTCATCTCCCCACCCCACCAGAGCTCATGCATTCTGCCAAACAGGCTTTTCATCTCTTTCTCAGTCTTTCTCAATATTCTCCATGTGGAAGTTGACTGTATTGAGCAGAAGTTCACTGTTTCAGTCAGTTCTTTGATGCAGTATTTTCTGTTGTTGTTGTTGTTTCCAAAATGCATTATGTCCAACTGCTTTGTACAGAAGCTCAGGGGGCCCTACACAAGAAATACTTACAACTGGGTAATTGGCACTAGCATCCACAGATGAGGGATACCATTCGTCGTTTGTTTTTCTGGGACTGTGTTACTTCACTCAGCATGATGTCCTCTAGCTCCAGCCATTTTCCTGCAAAGCTCGTGATGTCGTCTTTCTTTACTGCTGCATAGAACTCCATTGTGTAGATGTACCACATTTTCTCTATCCATTCGTCAGTTGAGGGGCATTTAGGTTGGTTCCAGCTCTTTGCTATTGTGAAGAGAGCTGAAATAAACATGGCCGTGCATGTATCTCTGTGGTGGCGTAAGTCTTGAGGGTACATGCCCAGGAGTGGTATGGCTGGGTCGGGTGGCAAGTTCATTCCAAGTCTTCCAAGGGTTCTCCACACTGCTTTCCATAGTGGCTGTACGAGTTTACATTCCCACCAGCAGTGGATGAGTGTTCCCCTTTCCCCACAACCTCTCCAGCACTTGGTATCATTTGTTTTCTTGATCCTAGCCAGTCTTATTGGAGTAAGATGATATCTTAAAGTGGTTTTCATTTGCATTTCCTTAATGATTAGTGATGTTGAGCAGTTCTTGAGGTGTTTCTCAGACATCTCTAATTCCTCGCTTGTGAAGTCTCTGTTCAGTTCTTTGCTCCATCTATTGAGCGGGTCATTTGTTTTCTTTTTTCTTTGTTTTTTGAGTAGTTTATATATTCTGGAAATCAATGCTTTGTCAGATGTATCTGCAGTGAAGGTTTCCTCCCACTCTGTGGGATTTCTCTTCACTTCCTTGATTGTTTCTTTTGATGTACAGAAGCTTTTGAGTTTGATGAGGTCCCATTTGTCAATTGTCGACCTTAATTCTTGTGCAGCTGCTGTCTGATTTAGGAAGTCTTTTCCTACGCCTATGTCTTGTAGTCTGCTGCCAACTTTTTCTTCTATCACCTTCAGAGTTTGGGGTTTCACGTTGAGGTCTTTGATCCATCTGGAGTTGACTTTTGTACAGGGTGAGAGGTAGGGGTTTAATTTCATTCTTCTACAAGTGGTGATCCAGTTTTGCCAACACCACTTGCTGAAGATGCTGTCTTTTCTCCATTGTGGTTTCTTGGCCCCCTTGTCAAATATGAGATGGCTGAAATTGTATGTGCTCAGATTTGGATCTTCGGTTTTGTTCCATTGGTCAACAGGTCTGTTTTTGTGCCAGTACCAGGCTGTTTTTATGACTATAGCCCTGTAGTATAGTTTGAAGTCTGGTATAGAGATCCCCCCCTGTGTAGCTCTTTTTGCTCAGGGTTGTTTTGGCTATTCAGGGTCTTTTGTTTTTCCAAATGAATTTAAGGACTTTTGTTTCCAAGCCTGTGAAGAAACTCTTGGGGATTTTGATTGGGATTGCGTTAAATCTATACAGGAGTTTGGGTAGAATGGACATTTTCACAATGTTAATTTTCCCAATCCATGAGCATGGGAGGCTTTTCCATCTTCTGATGTCTTCTTCAATTTCTTTCTTTAAGGGTTTAAAATTTTTGTTGTAGAGATCTTTGGTGTTTTGGGTTAGGTTTGTTCCTAGGTATTTTATTGTTTTTGAGGCTATCCTGAGTGGGGAGGTCTCTTTGAATTCTTTCTTCAGTTGCTTGTTTTTGGTGTAAAGAAAGGCCATTGATTTTTTTTTTTAGGTTAATTTTGTATCCTGCCACTTTGCTGAAGCTGTTCATCATTTTTAGGAGTTTTCTGGTCCAGTTTTTAGCATCCCTTAAGTAAAAATCATATCATCAGCCAATAGGAATAGCTTGACTTCCTCTTTTCCAATTAGTACTCCTTTAATTTCCTTTTCTTGCCTTATTGCTCTAGCAAGTGTTTTACGCACTATATTGAAGAGGAGTGGTGACAGGGAGCAGCCTTGCCGAGTTCCTACCTTTAAAGGGAATGTTTCTGTCATTTCCCCATTTAGGATGATATTGGCTGTGGGTTTCCTGTATATGGCTTTGATTACAATGAGGAATGATCCCTCCAATCCAGGTCCTTCGAGGACTTTAAGCATGAAGGGATGCTGGATTTTGTCAAAGGCTTTTTCAGCATCAATTGAGATGATGATGTGGTTTTTGTCTTTCATTCCATTCATGTGTTTGATGATGTTTACTAATTTTCTTTTTTTGGTCTTTTTGAGACAGGGTCTCCCTGTAGCTCCAGCTGTCCTGGAACTCACTCTATAGACCAGGCTTGTATGTTGAACCATCCCTGCCTCTCTGGTATGAATCCAACTTGGTCATGATGGATGATTTTCTTGATGTGGGTGTGAATTGCTTTTAACTCAGCTAAGTATACAGTATTTTCATTTTAAAAATTATTTATTTTTATTTTATGTGTATGAGTGTTTTGCCTGCTTGTATTAACTGCAATCATACATGCACCACCTGTGGAGGCCAGATAGTGGCATAAAATCTCCTGGGACTGGAGTTACAGATGGTTGTGAGCCACCATG
The DNA here is from genome assembly GCA_009823505.1 of Rhizomys pruinosus. Taxonomy (NCBI): domain Eukaryota; kingdom Metazoa; phylum Chordata; class Mammalia; order Rodentia; family Spalacidae; genus Rhizomys; species Rhizomys pruinosus. The sequence goes on along the minus strand of VZQC01000816.1, from coordinate 1,630,124 downwards.
TAGGATCTGGGTACTGAATCCTGGTCTTCTGTAAAAGCAGTCAGTTCTCTCACCTGCTGATCCATCATTCCATCCCCAATGTGGAATATTTTCTGACTTTGGTGAGAATAATTTTTACACGAACATTGAATTTATGGAAATTCATGAGGATTTGTTCATTAATATGGGAAACCCAACTTGTTTTCTGTTTAATGTATAAAGAAAACAAACAAAATAATAATGCCATCAAAAGGAGACTCTCAGCCTGTGATCTACCAAACACTCCCAGACAGCTGAAACAGAGAGCGATCTCTCAACAAGTTTACTGTGTTTATATCAAATTGAAAAAAACATTTTTGATTTTTTTGTTATTTTATTGTTATTGTCACTTCATTTTTTATTCTTCTGTGTAGTTGCTTTTTTATATACACTTTCTTTTATTTCAATCTTTAACAATAAGTAATAAGTTATGAGTATAAGCATCCTTCATGTAAAACTAATTTGCAAGCAGTTGTGCCCAAACACACAAAGCTCAAGGGTCCCACCGTCCAGCTGGGAAGGCTTGTAAGTTCAATCAAGTTGATCAAATAAGTGTCCAGTCTATATTTCTGTAGTTTCACCATTTACCACAATCACAGCCCTTACATCTACCATGCCCCCTCTTCCGCAGGTTGTTCCCTAGGCTTAGAAAAGGGGCACAGGTGGACGAGAAGCAAAATAGTCTACTTTCTCTGGAGCTATCATTTTGGACTCTGGTCAGTTCTGGCTGTTTCCTTTGATGGGCTGACAGTTTGTCCAGGAATAACCTTTCAATCCTACTAATGAAGCACAAGCAATTAGATATATAGGTATTTAAAGAGTACTAATTATTATGATAAGTTACTTTGGTATAGACACAGATGTTTGGATGATATGTTAATCCATGAATTAAGATTTTTCTGTAAAAGATGGCAGGGTCTTACTGTGGCTTGTAACATCTCCTAAGCACATCTCCTAAGCACTAGGGTATGTAAGCTTGTGGCATCAGCCATGAGTTATTCCTCCAAGGAGAGAGCTACTAGCCAATTAGATTTGGGATATACAGGCATATGGCTGCTACTGCTGCACAGTGTTTCCAGGCAGGTGAGGTGGAGCTGGTGCTGACAGAAGAGTCTTGCTTGACTCAAGGAGACCTATATTTGCTTTATTGGTTTAGTGGCCTTTGGTAACACTCTCTGGTATTCCAGAGACTAACTGTACACTTGGAAGTACAGTCTCAATACATCTTTCCCATGCTTACATCAGGTCTTTGACAGCAGGGCCTTATTGCCTCTCTTCTTGCAGGTATCCCAGTTTACAGGCAAGAAGCCTTTACCTTTTTTGGGGGGGGGGCTTGGATCCACTGGCCAACATCTCCTTGGCAGAATAATCCATTGCTGATATCAGAGCTCTCCTGTATTAATATATTTTGCTTAAATGCACAGCTTAAAGAGACTTTAGTGTTATATTTGGTTCTGAATAGAGAATAATCCTTTTCACAGGTCCTGAAAGAGCATTTTTGAAAGCACCTCACTGTGCATATGTAGAGTACAACAAGTCTCTGACAGTGTTTGTTTGGTGACATCCCCATTCTAGATATTAAGCATTTGGAGGATTATAATTCCTTCCACATCTTTGAATACATGAGGACCCCAGAAGGGCAGATAGTGTGTTTCACATTCAATTGCATTCATGTTTTGCCACCTCCCTTATGGACTCTGGATTGGGTGCCTGACTTTTTCTACCTTGGCTCCTCTGAATCCATCCAAGCATCTGTCAAAGCCATGACCTGACAGCTTTAAATGGCAAATGTATTGTCAACAACATTCCTCAGTGAATCCTTCTTTTGTCTTCCTCAGTCTTCCTGGACAAATTTCACACTGTTTGCAAGGAGAAACCCTGGCTATAGCTCATCTCACATGACTTTCCTCATCTGCCCACTGGGTCGGGGAGAGCTTTGCAATTCTAGGACCACTCCCTTCCAGATTTCCTCCTGTTCTAGGGCTCCAGACTCTTCCAGACTCTTGTCTGCTTCTGAGCATACCTGACTGACATTGAAATCAGGTTCACAAGCTCATGGCCTCTTACAAATTTCTTACAGCTGCATCAACAACTCTTTACAAAGGGTTCTCATAACACTTGGTATAAGGTATAACCAACACATCTTTCATTTAGAACAAATCTACATTGGAATGAAGTCCATGTCTTTCAAAGTGATGATTTCCACTAATATTGTTCCTGTTTAATTTCTGTTGCTGTGAGGAAATATCCTGATTAAAACAACCTAAGGAAAATGTTTCCTTTTAGCTCACGGTTACAGGCTACAGTCCACCACCATTGTGGGAAATTCAAGGCACTTTTCAGGAACTTAAAGTAGCTAGTCACATCTAGAATCAAGAACAGAGAGAAATGAATGTATGGAAATTTATTTGTGCTCAATTCTGTAGCTCCATTTTACAGTCCACACCCTATGCCCAGAGAGTGATGCCAGTCACTCTTGGCTTGGGTGTTCTCATATCAATGCACTTAAGACAATCTCCACACAGTCATACCTACAGGGCAATATGTCCTAGACAGTCCCGCACTGAAATCCTTTCCTAAGTAGTTATTGTGAATAGAGTCATGATCAACATAAATAAGCAAGTGTCTCAGTAATTGGAAAAAGTCCACTGAGTATATGATCAGGAGTCATATAACTCAGCATTATAACAGCTCTATTTTTGGTTTTATTAATTAATTAAATTGTACTAATGGAAAATAATTTTTAATTTATCTTTATGTGTGTGAGCCTTCTTGATGAGCCTTTATATGCAGGGGTGCATAGAAGTCAGAAGATAGCATTTGGTCCTCTGGCCACCATGTGGGTGCTGGAATCAAACCAGGGTCCTCTGCAAGATCAGTCAGTGATCTTAACCGCTGAACCATCGCTCCAGCCCTTCAGTCAGAATTTTACCCCTATCTTTCTTTAGTTCTTTGATTTGTTTGTCTGTGTTTTTTATAATTATTCTTTTGAATTATGTGTCCTGAGGTATCACTAGGGGATTCTCACTGTGGAACTCTTCTATAGGTTTGGTGGTATTTGGAGGGGCATATAATTTTGGTTTTTAATACTATTTTTTGTTATGATTTGCCATGTGGATTTCGTTCCTTGTTTGTGATTCTCATATGAAACTCAAACCTTCCTTTTTTGAGTTAAACGCTGATTGTGTTTATATTACTGCTTCTTTTCTTATTGGACTCTTACACATTGTTGGTAGGAGTATATACCACTGCAGATACTTTCTAAATCAGTGTGTAGGTTTCTCCTGCTCTAGTAGAGGTTCTGGGTTCAGTTCACAACATCTGTCTTGGGGCTCACTATGGCCTTTAACTCCAGGTCCAGGGGAATTCGACACCCTCTTCTGACCTCCACAGCATTGCAAGACATGGCGGCACCAACCTACATGCAGACAGTATACTCATACACATTAAAAAAAAAAAAATCTGACTGAATTCACAAAAAAGATAGAAAAACTGAGGAAACTCAGGCTGAAAGAAGAAAGTGAAACACTTAGTAAGCTATTTTGAAATGCCAAGAAAAAGTCTAACCAAGAGAATGAATAAAATGGAAAACAAAATGTCTCTGGCTGATAAAGTTAAGAATTGGACTGCTGCTGAGCGTGGTGTTGCACACCTTTAATCCTAGCACTTGGGAAGCAGAGGCAGGCAGTTCTCTGTGAGTTCAAGGCCAGCCTGGTCTACGGAGTGACTGCAGACCAGCTGAGGCTACAGGGAGACCCTGTCTCAAAAAGGAAAAAAAAAAAAAAAAACACAAAGAATTGGACTACTGAAGCAAAGCCTGTGGAAAAAACAAATAAAAACATGAATGGAATATTCAGGAAATGTGAGACAACTTTAAAAGACCAAATTTGCACATCATATGCATAATGGAAGGAGAAGACTCTCTGGTTAATAGTATTGATCAGATCTTCAACAAGCTTGTAGAAGAAAATTTCCTAAAATTAAGGAAAGACGCACCCATACAAATACAAGAAGCACATAGAACACCAAATAGACAGGACCAGAAAGAAACTCACCGTGCCATATCATAGTAAAAACACGAAGTGTACAGAACAAAGAGAAAACACTGAAAGCTGCAAAAGGAAAATAGCGATTTATATGTAAAAGAAAATCCACCAGAATTATACCTGGATTTTCAATAAAAACCAGAAGAGCCTGTACCAAAGTACTTCCAGTTAGAATTGAACATAGATATCAACCAAGAATATTCTACCCAGAACAAGTGTCTAATATACTTGAAGAGGAAAGAAAAATCTTCATTGACGTGAACAGGCTCATGTTCACAGGGAATACTTGAACCAATACAAAGAAAGGAAGAAAGGAATGACAGACTGAAGGTATAATTATGGAAAAAGAATGATAAGGTAAGAATGCAAACAGAAATTAAGATAATGGAAATAAGTGTGTATGTATCTTTCAATATTAACTTTAAATATCAATGGACTTAACTATCCAGTCAAAAGCCTCAGGCTAGTTGAATGGATTAAGTAAAAATATCCATCTTTCTGTTGTCTGTAAGAAATATTCTTATCATGTTTTTTATTAATTTTATTTATTTCTGTATGTGCATGAATGTACTGTCTGCACGCAAGTTTGTGCACCCGTGTCGTGCAATGCCGCGGAGATCAGAAGAGGGTGTCGGACTCCCCTGGAACTGGAGTTCTCCTGGAATTGGAGTTTCAGAAGGTTCTCGGACGCCATGTGGGTGCTGGAGATTGAACCCGGGTCCTCTGTAAGAGCAGTCAGCGCTCTTAACCGCTAGGCCATTCCTCCAGCCCCCTCTTATCATGTTTAACAACAGGCACTACCTTAAGATGAAAGTTTGGGAAAATATTATTTTGAGCAAGCAGGAGTTACAATTGTGAATATTATTTTGAGCTGTTGGCAATAACAAACAAGCAGAGGTTACAATTCTGGTATCTGACAAATAGACTTTGAACTAAAACTAATCAGAAGAGATCAAGAGAATCACTTCATTCTGATCAAAGGAACAATTGACCAAGAGGATGGTACAATCCTGAACATATATGCACTAAACTCTTGTTCACGTAATTTCATAAAAACAGTACTACAAGACTTTAAGATACCAATTATCCCAAACTTGCTAATAGTAGGGGACTTTAATACCCCAGTGTCTGCATTAGACAGGTCAGCCAGACAAAAAAATAAATAGAGAGGCATCTGAATTTAATGATACCTTTCATCAAATGGACCTAACAGACGTCTATTTAATATTCAATTCAAGCCCCAAAGCATGCATTTTCTATTCATCACCCCAAGGAACTTTCTCTAAATTTGGCTACATACTGGAGCACAAAACAAACCTCAAGAAAATACAAAAAGTGAAATAAGTCTATGAGTTCGATCAAACCACGCACAGTAATGCTTGCAATCAATACCAAAAGAATCATAGTAACTACCTGTACTCATGGAGATTAAAAAATACACTCCTGAATGATGAATGAGTTAAAGAAGAAATTAACAAGGAAATAAAAGTGTTCCTGGAACTTAATCAAAAGGATAACACACAAAACAAAATCTTTGGAACACTTTAAAAGCAGTCCTAAGAGGATAGTTTATAGCTTTAAGTGCTTACATTAAAAAATCAGAGCACAAATAAATGACTTAACATTGCAATTCTAGACTTTGGAAAGGCAAAAACAAATGAAACCCAAACTTAGAAGACAAGAAGAAATAACAAAAATTAGAAATGAGCCGGGCATGGTGGCGCACGCCTTTAATCCTAGCACTTGGGAGGCAGAGGCAGGCGGATCTTTGTGAGTTCAAGGCGAGCCTGGTCTGTAGAGGGAGTTCCAGGACAGCTGAGGCTACAGGTAGACCCTGTCTCGAAAAGACCAAAAAAATAAA
>VZQC01000816.1:1538285-1621081 GCA_009823505.1 Rhizomys pruinosus | reverse complement strand
TTTTTTTTTTCATTTTTTAGCTATAAGTGATAATCCGTGAGTACATGCATCCCTCGTGCAGAACCAATCTGCAGGCTGTTGTGCCCAAACCCCTACAGCCCCACCATCCAGTGGGGGGTGACAGGTTTTTTGTTCAATCAAGTTGATCAAATGAGTGTCCAGACCACATTGCTGTTGTTTCACCGTTCACCCCAATCGCAGCCCTTACATTCTACCACGCCCCCTCTTCCGCAGATTGTTCCCTAGGCTTAGAAAAGGGGGCACAGGAGGATGAGAGGTAAAACAGTCCACTCTCTCTGGAGTCTTCACTACATTTTAATATGATGTTTGAATCTTTTGCTATCTCATAAGACAGTGAAGGAAATTAAAAGAGCACTAATTGGAAAAGGAGTGGTCAAATTATCTCTTTTGCAGATGATATGATATTATGCCCAAGAGATTCCCAAAATTCCAAAAGAAAACTCCTAGAACTGATTAACACTTTCAGTAAAGGTCAGTTTAGAAAATGAATTTGAAAAATCAGTATTCTTTCTATGTACCAATAAAAAGCAAAGGAGAATGAGTACATGGCCAAATTCCCATTCACAATAGCCCCAAGCCAAACAAAACCAAACAAAACAAAGACATAACTCCTAACAAACCGGAACAAAGACTCTGTTTGAAACAAAGATCTCTGCAATGAAAATTTTAAATCTTTAAAGAAGATATTGAGGAAGACACCAGAAGATGGAAGGACCTCTTGTGCTCCTGAGTTGAAAAAAAATTAATATGAGAAATTGACCATGCTTCCAAAAACAATGTATCAATTCAATGCAATGCCAATTAAAATCACCATGTCATTACCCATAGAAATGCAAAAAAAAAATCACAAAATTCATATCGAAGCACAAAAGAAAATGGATAACCAAAGCAATCCTGAGAATAATGCTGGGGGGGATTACTATATCAGATCACAAACAATATTACAGAACTACGGGAACAAGGAAAATGGAAAAGAACCAGGGAGGTAAAAGGAAAGAAGGAATCTGAGAGAGAAGAAGAGTAGGAGACAGGTTTCACTAAGGGAGAAATGAGTAAAAGTGGGGTATTGAAATGGGATGGGAAGAAGGAGGGTTATACAAGGAACTGTGGAAATAAAGAGGAAGAGGAATAATGAGTTCAAGAGGGGTGGGGCATGGGAGAAATGGGGAAATAAGAGCAAGGGTGAAAGGAGAAAGTGGGAATAATTTAAGTGAGGAGGGTGTGAACAGAGTATTAGAGAGGGAGAGATAAATAATGCCAACTAGTATAAAAACATAGGGAATCTTATTAGTTCAAAAACCTAGACAAATTACACATACAACACCTCTACAGGAGTCTATATGCATAGTTGAAGGTTGCATAACAAGAAACAGTTCCAGACTGTAGAAACCATCCTCTGAGTTTTTGACCAGGGTAGTGCAATATACTCCCAGAATAACACAAGCTACTGCGAAAGCCCTTGATTGCCTTCCAGAGTCTTAATATAAGCTCTTATTTCAGAAGACAGGCCATACTTTTGACATAGGATTTGGAGCAGTACAGCTGGGACTGACCTGAAAGTCACCTGTCCTGAAGGGTAGCCTTCATAGCTTTGGAGAGCACTATGCAGACTCCTAAGGGAAAACATCAATCAACGGACTAACACCAGCTTTAAAACCTGAAAACCACATGAATGTCCAGCACAGCAAGCTATATTGCTACAGTAGTGTCATTTATATCTTGCACGTAATCAGAAGCTAAGTGGATTTAAAGCCCACTCAATGAAAGAAAAATCATGTGTGGTACTGCAAACTCATGGCTGGAGAGATCATAAAATTTAGAGAAAACCTCGAGGTTGTCATATCCCCAGACAATTGTAATTTCTTACTATGTGCAAAATATGGATCCTTATATTTATAGGCAAGTATCTGTCTCTACTCATCAAGGAAGCTTCTTTTGCAACAGAAAGGGAATATTACAGAGTACCAACTGGTCATACAGAGACTATGAATTGCCCAAGCCTACATGGCACATCTACAGTACAATCTCTACACCTACAGCTCATGGACCATCAAACAAAAGGTACAGAGAACACTAATGAAAGGTATAGAGAACACTAATGAACCTCTCAGTCCTCATCAATGAAGCTCTCTATTCCAACAGAGATCCAGGAACCAAAAAAGTCACAAATGGCCAAAGTGCCAAGATTAAGAGTTTGCAGAGTGAGGGTCCTTGGACAGGACTCCTGGATTAAACTTCACCCACTCAAGGCTCAGGGACCATTGCAGAAGATGGGAGACAGATTGTAAAAGCCAGGGTGCAGGTGCATGACCATAGGAAAATAGAGTCTTGCAGCCACCTGGGACCCTGCCCATATGAATTTACAGCAATTATGTCGGCATGAACAAGACCCATGAAAACTCAAGCAGACAAAGCCCAGCACAGAGTTGTAGAAATGGGCAACAGTCCCCAATCTTAGTAGAAGACTTATTCACAGCTGATTACTGTTGGGTGAAGAAGAGTTCTTCTTTTTTTTAAATTATTATTATTAGTATTATTGTCTTTTTAGACAGGGTCTCCCTATATCCCCAGCTGTCCTAGAACTCACTATGTAGACGAGTCTGGCCTTGAACTCACAGAGATCCACCTGCCTCTGCCTCCCAAGTGCTGGGATTAAAGATGTGCACCACCATACCCAGAGAGGGACTCTAGATAGGCTGACTAGACCCCAGTAGATGAACTTTCATAGGATGACATCTGGGAACACTAACTTGACACAATAAGCCTTAGCACAAATGACAGAATGTATGAATTCAAGGGGAGTATGGGAAGGAACCAGTGGTTAAATGTGTATAAAATTATGTTTTATATGAAAGATCCAAATTCCAATAAAAATTTTACAAAAATTCATATGCCTAGCCAACGCAAGACAGGAGGGAGGGTGGTGCAGGGATACTTGGTGGTGGAAGAGGAAATGAATCAGGAGATTTGGGTGGTGGGAGGCTAGTGTTATTGGGGGGAGTATGCTTGGACTCGGGGCAGGGGAGGGAGGTTTCACAGGGGTGAGAGATGAGAAATGAATGGAGCTTAAGGGGCTAAGGGATCCCAGTAGAAAATGTGTTGGCACCAGGTCCCCCCAAGAGATGAGCACATGGTGTTGGAATATTAGTATTTGTGTGTAAATGACAAGAGGCACAGTGCCAGACAGGAGAGACCTCCTTCACAGGGGTCGATCCCAAAATAATACAGGCTATTGGCAGAGCTCTTTGTTCTCTCTCAAAATTTGAAGATGAGACCCTATTGCTTCATATGGAACATATTTCAGACACTAAACTTGGAGAATTTGAGCAGGAAATGACCTGAAAGCCTGTAGTCTAGCTCTCCTAGTTCTAGAGGATAATATCCAGCCTGTTAAGATAGAAAATCAGTCAACAGTCCAGCCCTGCTATAAAGCCCCAATAATAGTAACACTGGCAAAGTAAAATACCTCTACTGGTGCAGTAGTAGCCCTGTTATCTGGCAGGTAATGGACAGCTGTCTTATTTTACTTAAAGCCCTCTCAATAGGAATGAGCTCATAAGTAGCATTGTAACATAGCCAAATACACTTGACAACAGAGATCATAAATCCTAGAGAAGCTCCTATCTATCTCATATCCATAGACAAATTCCTTACCATGTGCTATATCTGGATCCTTATATTTACAGATGAGTATATTGTACAAGCACTCAACAAAGAAGCTACATTTTGCAAAAGATGGAGATCACTGCAGAGTTCCACAATTTGTCTCATATAGAGAATATACATCTGAGAGATGCCCACTCCCAAGTGACCTATCTACAGTAAAACTTTTAAACCTAAAATTCATGGAATATAGCAATGTACAAGATATAGAGAAAATAATGTATCCCTCAACTTTCTCCAGCAAAACCTCCCTATATCACAGAGTGTGATGCACACAGAAGACCCATCTGGCCAAGTTTTAGAGAACAAGAGACTGCAGATGGTGTACTCCTTCATAGGACTGCTATATTAAAGCTTTTCCGTTCATGGCTGAGGGACCATTGTGAAAGAGGGGGTGGGAAGGACACAAGAGCCAGGGCTGATCCATGGACCCAGGGAAACAGAGGCTTTCAGGCTACTGAAAGCTTGCACATTTCAACTTGTGGCAGTGGTGGCCTTGAGCAAAAGACTCGTGTCAAGTCAATCAGACCAGAGCCCAGAGTGGATTGAGAGAAATGGGCAGTGGAGACTGATTACTTTAAGGTGAGGAGAATAGACCTTACTTATGATTTCTAGATAGGCTGTCTAGGTAATTGAGGTACTAATGCTTGACTAGATAGGACTTAAAAAGTATGAGGTTCAGTGGGGATGTGGGGGATCATGACGGGGAAGGGGGGTCTAAATTTGACTAAGAACTGCTGTATGAAATGTATGAAAACTCAATATTTTTAATTACAAAAAAGAAGAATTCCACGTTCCCACACCCAAGCCAGTATTAATTATCCTTTGCATTCCTCGTGACAGCCATTCTGACTGTGGGGAGAGAGAATCTTCAAGTATTTCTATTCTGCATTTTCCTGATGACTAAGGATTTGGAACAGTTTATGAAGTGCTTACTAGCCACTTATATTTCTTCTTTTAAAAAATGTTGTTCTTTTCTGTATTTCTTTTTGTTTTTTAATTGGGTCATCTGTTTTCTTGATGTTTATTTTTAGTAACTTATGTATCCTAGAAAAGAATCCTCTGTTGGATGCATAGCTGGCAAAGATTAAATTTCCTTTTTGTACATGACCTTTTCACTTCATTGACTGTCTCCATTGTTATACTAAAGCATTTTAGTTGTCTGAGACCCATTTGTCAGTTGTTGACCTTATTTCCTGTGCCATCAGAGACCTCCTATTCAGAAAGCCCTTCCCTGTCCCTATAAGTAGAAGTAAAGTCGTAATAATTTCCTCTAGCAATTTCATGGCACAGGCCTTCTGTTGAGGTCCTTTATCTACTTAGAGCTGAGTTTGTACAATGTGAGATAAATGTACTTCCATTTGATTCTGTATGTTAAAATCTAATTTCGCAGCACTATTTGTTGAAGATTCTGTCTTGTCTCCAATATATAGTTTTGTGTCTTTATAAAAATTAAGTACCTGTAGTTGAATGACATTAACTTTGGTTCTCATTTACTTTTCATTGATCTATGTTTCTATTTTTGCACCAGTAACAGTGTGTTCTGTTATGATGGTGCTGCAATATAATTTCCGAATAGGTATTGTGAAATCTCCCACAGAAATAGGGATAGTGATATTCCTAGTTGATTTGTGTGTGTGTGTGTGTGTGTGTGTGTGTGTGTGTGTGTGTGTGTGTCTGTATGTGTTTGTGTGTTGTGAATATGACTGTTTCCCTGATTTCTTTTATGTATACCTTTCAGGAAGGCTACTGATTTAAGGATGTTAATTTGTATCATGCTGAAATATTTACTATCTCTATTGTTTTTCAGTGATTATAATCTCTCCTACATATTGAACCACATCTGCAACTATGGATATTTTGACTTTTATCTTACTTGTATCCATTTTGTTTCCTTTTCTTCAAGCTAAGACTTCAAGCTGGATACTGATTAATGGTGGAGAGAGTGGACAATCTTCTCTTGTTCCTCATCTTAGAAGGAATGTGTTCACTTCTGTTTCATTTACTATGGCTCGGCTACATGTTTGACGATATACCCTTTATTATGGAGAAATTGATCCCTGCCTCTCCATGATTTTATAATGAAGGGTTGCTAGATTTCACCCAAGGAATTTCCTGCTTCTATTGTAAGAATCATATAATTTCTGATTTTAAGTCCTTTTATTGCATAAATTACATTTATTTATTTATATTTGTTGAAGTATCTTTGTATTACTGGAATGAGGCCAATTAGTCAAGATGAATGATTTCCTAAATGTGATCTTGAATTTGGTTTACAAGTATTTTATCAAAAATTTCCATATTTATTTTCATTAGAGAAATCAATCAATAATTTTCTTTTTGCTGTGTCTTTATCTGGTTTGGGCAACAGGGCATTAAAAATACTTCATAAAAAAGAGATCATAAGTTTTATTTCCTTTTCTGTTTTATGGAACAATTTGATGTTAATTTTTCATTGAAGTTCTGACAGAATTTTCCTATTAATTCATTTACTCCTGGTCTTAGTTAAGAGATATTTTGTTACTATTTAAAACTCATTAATGGATGTAGATATGTTTAACTTTTTATTTCACCTTTTTAAATTTTTGTATACAGTATGAATCTATAAATTCATCTTTTTTGTAATTTTCTCACTGTTTATTAATCTAGTTTAAAAATATTGTAATGAGCTTTTATACATTTCATACAATAGATTTTAATCAAATTTAGACCGTCTCTCCTTTCCATGTCCCCACACTCCCCTACCAAGCCCCATGTATTCTGCCATACACATTACTGATCATCCAGTCCAGACTTTTACTAAGAGGTCCTTTGGTGCAATGACATCGCTGGAGTCTATTCAGCTTATCGAGGTATCTTAAGGAAGGTCTACTCTTCCCCAAGCAGCCATAATCACTTTCCATCATCTCAGGCCTGCCACCCATTGAGTTGGCATGGGTCTTCTGCTTGATGCTACCATTACCACAGGTTCATATGAGCAAACTTCCAGTGGCCTGAAAGCTTTTGCTTCCCTATGTTCATGAACCAACTCTGGATCTTACAATCTTTCCACCTCCTCTCAGTGTAATGAATGTGGTCCCTGAACTGTGTGTGGATGAGATTTAATACAGAAATCCTATCCAAGAACACACACACACACACACACACACACACACACACACACACACACACACTGCAGTCTCTTATTCTCTAAAATTGGCCAGTTGTGGCCTTCTGTGTGCATTGCACTCTGCTGTATATAGAAGCTTTGCTGGGGAGAGTTGAGGGATGCACTAGTATTCTCTCCAGTCCATGTCCCACTACGTTCTGTGAGCCTTAGCTATAGAGTTTCCACTTTAGACATGTTATCTATGGGTGGGCATCTCTGAGACCTGTGTTCTCTATGACTGACCAGTTGTTGAATTCTGCAGTAGTCTCCACCTGTTTCAAAAAGAAGCTCCTTTGATGAATGGTATACTGTATATTTGTCTGTATATATAAGTATTCATATTCAGGATATGGTAAAATATTTCATTAATCTATATATATGAGAAATATATGTATTTCCTAGGAATTATAACATCTCTGGGCATATATATTTTGCTAATTACAGTGTCATCCATGAGTTCACTCACATTGAGAGGGCTTTAAGTCCAATTAGATAGCTATTGATTACTCCCCAGGCAACAGGTTTTATTTATCCTTTAATTATAATATATATTTGCTGAGTAAAAGAGTCTGGTTTGGCAGCATAGATATTACAGAAATTAAATAATCTCAGACTATTCTGGTTTAAAATTTTTCTATTCAACAATTGCCTACCATGATGTTGGATTTTATATGTGACTTGACAGTTCTTTCTTGTACCTTTCAATATCATGCTCTGTATTTTAATGTTTTAACTACATTCTGTCATGGGGAGTTCTGCTTCTGATTCTATCTGGTGTTCTATAGGCCTCTTCTACCTGGATGGGAAATATTCTTGTATGATTTTAGGGAAAATGTTTTCTATGCTTTTGGCATAATGTTTTTCTACTTCTCTGTCCATAATTCAAATATTTGATCTTTTCATAACATCTAAAGTTATCCTATGCTCCATTCATTTTTCCTTTAAATTTATTATAAACCAATTCCTCTTTGTTGTCTTTAAGCCCTTATTTTCCTTTTGTTCAGTTCTGTTGGTGAGATTTTTCACTTGTGTGTTTTGTTTTTGTTTTGACTACTCGAGTTTTTCATTTCTGTCATCATTTAAGTTTAGCTTTATTCAGAAATTATATATCTTTATTGAAACATCTTCATATCTTGAATTAACTTCTTTATTTCATTCATCTCTCTGTTCTTTTTATCTTAGAACACAATCATACTTTTGTGTTGTTTGAGGGTAGTCATAATCATTCTTTGGAATTCTTTTTCAGGAAGTTATTTCAAGTGATTTTAATTGGGAGCTATTAATATTAGTTTAATATTTTTTGGAGGACATGTCTTGGCTTTTCATATTGTTAATTTTTTTATTTTGAACTGGGACTTTTGCATCTGTAGTTATTGATGTTTTCTTCTCATTTTCTTGCCTTTTTTGCTAATTATACTCACCTTTCTTCTTTCAAAGGAAGACATCAAGTCATAGTAGGGCTTCAGTATTTTCCTCCATGCTGTTGTTTTTCGGGACCACAGTTTCTCTATCGTTCTTCTAGGAGCCAACTACTGACTTCAATAAAAACCATTATCCAAATATAAACACATCCCTCGGTTGTTCCTGCCCCCAATGCCATCTAGTGTGGGTCTCCACCATTAGAAATCCTTTCCTGTATCAGCTCTGGCCTGATTCCACCTTCCTAAGTCTTCCTTTCCTGTATTGGGACTCTGCATGGCTGTGTGCCATACTGTGATTTATCTTTGACTCTCTCCCTGCATCAAAAATTTCTACTACAATTGTAGAACTTTTCTTCCCCGACTGTCTTGCCCTGGGTAGGCTCTGGTTTTCTCCTTTGTGAAATTATAGTACTTATGTCATTCTAAATATTTATTGATACTTTAAACCAATACAAAAATTAAGAATAATACTATAAAATTTAAATAAGGTTAATTATAAATAAATGTCTTCAAAAAAGTAAAGTATATTGGCCTGGAGAGATGGCCTAGCGGTTAAGAGCACCAACCGCTCTTACAGAGGACCCAGGTTCGATCCGCAGCACCCACGTGGCGGCCGAGAACCGTCTGAAACTCCAATTCCAGGAGAACTCCAGTTCTAGGGAAATCCAACACCCTCTTCTGACCTCCACAGCATTGCACGGCACGGGTGCACACACTTGCATGCAGACAGTACATTCGTACACATACAGAAATAAATTTAAAAAATTAAAAAAACACACCTTAAAAAAATAAAGTATATTAAAATAAACAGTGTTTTATCCAAACCCTAACAAAAGTTTAAAAGTATTATATTTTAGGTTTTAGGACAATTCAGTATAAAAGTGAATATCAGTCTGGATTTCTACCGAGTTTGTATAAATTATATATAAACTGCAGGTTTCCTACCAAAAATTCAATTTTGACATTCCAGAATGCATGAAGACATGTTTAAATGGGGAAAAATATCCTGCCATTTGTTTAATAGGAAATGAAATTTCAAAGTATTTCTCTTTTGAGTTACTTTTAAATGTGAAGGTTTCTGTATAAACTTTGATATGTCTTTTGACTTTACATGGGAAAAATGTGCAAGCCTGTGCATTCATAACAGGGAGTGATGATAAAAGACATGTTGAGCTTAATCATAGTGTGGGCAGCTGCTGTGAGCCGGGCTGTTAAAAATTTATCCTGATAAATGAATTGTAAAATGTTAAGGTTTTTAAAAGCCTTTTACCTAGTCCTCATCAAAATTCTAAAAAGAGACTCGTCTCCATCAAAAAGAAAAAGAAAAAACATGGACTACTGTATTGAATACTTCAGGCACAAACACACTAAGCTGGGCCTTGATTTCTTCTTGTTACCATGATAGAATAAATGAGGGACATCCTTGATTTTATGCAGAAATTATTTCAGTGTTCTTTATCATCAGAAATTTTAGCTGTAGATCTTAAAAGAATAAAGATAAAGTGTCATGTTACTTTTATGCGATAGCTATATATTCACATAATGAATTAAAATGATTCATAGCCCTTCAGGTCTTTCATGACTGGCAACACAGTAAAGCTGAAATTATCCACACTTAACTTCATTTCATTTTTCCTTTTGTGATGCTCTTGATTTATTGACAAGCCATAGCCAGTACAAGATGATGGACTCCTGTTTGTGACTCTTGAGATATATTTTAGTACTTTATTTTTTTCAATATATATATTTTTTAATTTAATTTTTATTGATGCTTTGTGCATTTCGTACATCATTTTCCAATTCAGATCAGGCATATTTCCCTTTCCCTCCCCCCCCCACCCCCACCCCATCCCAGATCATGTATTCTGCCGTAACTGTCTTGCTCTTTTTTTTTTTTTTTTTTATTATTTTTCATTTTTTATGCTATAAGTGATAAATCCATGAGTACAGGCATACTTCGTGCAAAACCAATATGCAGACTGTTGTGCCCAAACCCATAAAGCCCAACATCAAGGGGGGGTGGACAGGATGTTATTTTCAATCAAGTTGATCATATGGGTGTCCAGACTATATTATTGTGTTTCACCATTCACCCCATCGCCAGCCTTTACATTCTACCACGCCCCCTCTTCCGCCGATTGGTCCCTAGGCTTAGAAAAAGGGGGCCCAGGGCCACAGTGGAGCAGTTTAAAACAGTCCTCTCTCTCTGGATCTGTTGACTTGGACTCTGGTTCAATTCTGGCTGTTCCTTTCATGGGCTGACCAGTTTGTCCAGGAGTAACTTTCGATCTACTAATGAAGAACAAGCATTTAGATATAGGTATTTAGACAGCACTAATAGTTATGGTAGGTACTTTGGCATAGACACATAATGTTTGGATGATATGTTAATCCATGAGTTACATTTTTCCCCCTGTTAAATATGACAGGGTCTTTACTGTGGCTTATAACATCTCCTAACCTGTAGAGGATGTACGCCTGTGGCATCAGCCATGGGTTATTCTCCAAGGAGAGAGCACTAGCCAATTAGAATTGAGGATATACAGGCACATGGCTGCCTCGGCTGCACCGATTTCCAGGCAGGTAAGGTGTAGCGGTGCTGCTGACGGTGGAGTCTTGCTTGCACTCAGGGACGATCGTATTTGCATCATTGGTTTAGTGGCCTTTGGTGCCACTCTCTGGCATTCCAGAGCACAACTGTACACTTGCATGTGCGGTTTCTCAATACATCCCTCTCCTGTTAACGTTCCGGTCTTCGGCAGCAGGGTCTTATCTCCTCTCCTCCTGCAGGTATCCCAACTTGGGGGCAAGGAGTCCCTTTACCTTTGTGGGGGCCTTGGATCCCCTGGCAAGGAGAAACTGAGATGATTGAGGTCTTTCTCTAAATGTAAATTGGAGCAAACTATTATAGAGGTAATCTCTGATAAAAACTCTGGTAACAATGCCTTCTTTAACTGCTATAGACATTAGGAACTGTGAAAAGGATTTGAAAAAGGGTTATACTCTGTTCAGAACCCAATATAATAATAAAGTCCTTGGGCTATGCACTAGGCAAAGTATATTAATGCCGGAGCTTCTGACTCAGCAATGGATTGTTCTACAGGGGGGAGTGTTGCAAAGGGATCAATGTATATTTTAATTGAATTTTGTGCCATTTCATAAAATACATCTAGCTAAAATTGCCTTTATACCCTTTCCCCATCTGTAAGCCCCATAGCTCCCCAATTCAGATTGCATGCCATTTTATTATATAAATTAGATATATATCTCTATATATTATATATATATATATAGACTGATTGAGTCAACTTTATGTAACCAAATGTCCCTTAGTGCAAGTTCATTCCCTGGAGTCTACTCAGCCTATATAGACTCTCTCCCTTAAAGACAAATAACACTCCCTGACCCAGCAGTAATCAGCTGCCAATAGTTCTTTGCCTAAGGTTGGGGCCTGCTGCCCATTTCCACAGTTCTATGCTAGATTTTTGTCTGATTCAATTTATATGGATCTTGTACATGCTGTCACCATTGTTGCAAGTATGTATGGGAAAGACTCTGTTTCCTCATGATTAGGCACCAACCCTGTCTCTTACACTCTTTCTGCCCCCTTTTATGAAATGATCTCTGGGCCATGAGTGGATGGGCTTTAATATAAGAATCCTTTCCGGGGACCTCCATTCCACATTCTCTTATTCTGTAAACTTTGGCCAGTTATGGCCTTCCGTGTACATCATCCTATGTTGCATGAAGAAACCCTCCTGGTGAGAGTTGCATTAGTATGTGCCCCCTGTTTTGCTTTGTTCTGTGAGATTTAGATGTAGAGGTTCCACTCTAGATATGTCACTTAGGGCTAGAGATCTCTCAGAACTTATTCCCTATGTGTGACCAGTTGTGGAACTCTATAGTAGTCTCCATTTGTTGAAAAAATAAGCTTATTTGGTGTGTGGTAAATAGTATGCCAGTCTGTAAAAAAAGATTCATATTTATCATAGAAATTACATTTGTCTATGGATATGACAGACTTCGGTTTTCTCTAGGCTCTCAGGCCTCTTATCCATGTGTATTTGTCTGTATTTATAGTACCACACATGTGTTCTCTCCCATGGAGAAGGCTTTAAGTCCAATTAGATAGTTGTTTACCCCCAAGATAAAAGTTCCACTACTATACTGCAATAGTTTGTTGTGCCAGTCATTGTTGTGGTTATTAGGCTCCAAAATTGGGTTGGACAATTAATTTTTGTCCCTTAGCAGCTTGCATGGTGCCTTCCAGAGGTAGTAGCTGGGCAGGAAGCCTCCAGGTCACTTCCAAGGCCAGTGCTCCAAGTCCTGTATCCAAATGATGGTCTGAGACATAATCAAGGGCTGTGGCAATAGCCTGTGTTATTTTGGGAGTCTCGTGGACTACCCTGACCGACAACTTGAAGAGAGCTTTCTCCTGTCTGCCACTGTATTTCATGTTACACAGCCTTTTGGAATGCACATACAGTAGTATTCAGATATTGAATGTGTAATTTTCAGTAGGTTTTTGAGTTAATACATTATCCTCTGGTATGTCATACTACCTAAGCTTTATTATCTCTTGTCTCTCTCCCTGTCTAACCTCCCTCCTCCCTCCCCAGTTAAAGAACCCCATTAGCTCTATGTTCCCCTTGATAATGCCTATCTCCTTTTATCTACAACTCTCTTTTAATTTTCTTACTGTCCACTTGAGTGAATAGCATAAATTGAGACTTGACTCTTACTGCGTAGCTCAATGATCTGTTAGGGATTCCAAAGTCTTCTGTGTAGGCTGAATGATGATATTTTTCCAAACCCCTTTATATTTCACAGAGAAAGAAACAAGAGTTCCTTGATCCATACAAAGTCCTCCACCAGCAACCCAGTGCATATGGGCTATAGCATTGTGGGTGAGCCCCCATTTTGTCATTACCTCGGACAGAAAGTGGCTATGCACAAGTGTCTTTCAGACAGTT
Source organism: Rhizomys pruinosus (assembly GCA_009823505.1). Classification (NCBI taxonomy): domain Eukaryota; kingdom Metazoa; phylum Chordata; class Mammalia; order Rodentia; family Spalacidae; genus Rhizomys; species Rhizomys pruinosus. Next base: position 1,607,855 of record VZQC01000816.1, on the reverse strand, counting down.
CACAAGTTTGCACGCAGTTAATCTCCTTCCCATAGTCCCCTATCCACGAGGACTTTAGAATTATGCAGTTTCTTTAAATAATATTTGGAGATATGATGGGCCCATGAAACATTTTCCTTAAGTCATTAGCTTACCTCTAAGTTTTACTTGAATATTTTTCCATCTTACATATTCAGTATCCAAATATAACTTGTTTCTGCATTTAGTTTCCTCCCTTCAATGTAACAATGTTATAGGTGCAAGCTTAAGGGAACTATAACACTAAAGAAAAATCAAATTATAAGATTTTCACGAGGAAAGAATATATGGTATATAATGTTAAAGACTAGCTTAGGTAGATGCTTGGATTAACAGACCATTCGGTAAAATACCCAATAATACATGGCTTATCTTAGGGCCAAATATAAATAAATGACTTGTGTGGACTGAACATATGGCTCAATTAGTAAATTTTGCCCAAGAAATAAGTGGCCCTGGATTCAATATGCAGCATCATATAACCTAGGCCTAGTTATGCCTATCTCTAATCCCAACACTGGCAGTTAGAGACAGGAAGATCAGGAATCCAAGGTGATCCTGAGCTACTTAGCATGCTTGAGGGAGCCTAATATACTTAAGACTACCTCCAAAATAGGTGAATGAGATAAAATATATTTTAAAAAAAATCAAATAATTTAACAGTTGTGAGTGATTAATTCATACATGGAAATGTATACATCCAAAGACATATATGTGGACTGATGCAACACACATTAACTGTAGGAAAATATATTCTGTATCTACACATGTGGTGTAATGACAAGGCTACCAAAACTTTTGGCACAATGCTTACTGCTGTTTTCGGAGAATCAAATTGTCTTTGAATTTATTAGATTATTTCAATTCAACTTTAAAAATGCAGCTCAGCCGGGCGTGGTGGCGCACGCCTTTAATCCTAGCACTTGGGAGGCAGAGGCAGGCGGATCTTTGTGAGTTCAAGGCCAGCCTGGTCTACAGAGTGAGTTCCAGGACAGCTGGGGCTGTGCTACAGGGAAACCCTTGTCTCGAAAAGACCAAAAAACAAAAAAAAAAAAAAAAAAATTAGAAAATAAAATAAAAAAAAATAAAAAATAAAAATACAGCTCAATCATTTAAGAACAATGACAGCAGCAGAGTTGGTAGGTGAAGGGCAAGTTCTAGGAGAGGATCTGCTAGGCTGTTAAGTGGAAGGGAGAGGTCACATGATATGTGTGCTGTAAGGAAGCATGAATTCATCTGATGTTAATGATTTTATACCGCAATCAAATAATTTAATTTTACATAACATGAGAGAATGCAAATTTTTATAAACATAAATAAAATGTGAGATGTGTTTCCATGTATTAGGGTGACTGGCAAGAAACATCCTAAGTATTACAAATAAAGATATGGGAACTTAATAATTTAATTTCTATAACCCAGACAAACTCTGAAAAGCCTTATGTTTGTAAAAGTTGTCAACACAATAGTAACATATTCTTCAACTTTTCTTCTTTAAAAATACTGTTTTCTTTAACACAGTAGTATTTCTTATTCTTTCCTCAAGGGAAAATAACCATGGACTTTGAAAGTCAAACACTAAAGATAAATACCTTTTTAAAAGAATTTTCCATTTTGAGCCGGGCATGGTGGTGCGGCACAGGCCTTTAATCCTAGCACTTGGGAGGCAGAGGCAGGCGGATCTTGGTGAATTCAAGGCCAGCCTGGTCTACAATGTGAGTTCCAGGACAGCTGGGGCTACATGGAGACGCTGTCTCGAAAAGACCAAAAAATATTTTTCCGTTTTAATCCTGTATTTTCAAGGTTTTTTTGACTGTTGTTATTTATGTTTGCTTTCTGCAAAACTCCTTATTTAAAACCTTCCTAATTTCTACTGAAATATCTAGTTACTGTTCACAGTGACAGTTTGGGAATTTATTTGAAAGACACACATTTTTCTTTCTGGAACCCTGATAGAAAACAAGTTTTGGCATGCTGCATGTATTTTTTTTTTTTCATTCAGGTTGGTTCTGCAATTGTACACCCTTCAAGCTGTCTATCAAGAATAAATATCATTTGAGGACTAGGGGTGTGGATAGCAGCTCTCTCCAGCCCTAGCTATCTTCTTCCCCAGGGCAGCATTTCCCAATTACACTTCCCTCTCAACACCTCCTTCTTGTCTGGACTCATCAACCCTCCAGCCAAGTTGCCGCAAGGCTAAATCACCTGAGAAGGAAGGACCCCACACCAAGATGATCATCTTAGAAATGCTCAACACTCTAGCATGGGCAAAGATCAAATATTTCAGAAAGAAAAACGGAATGTTTGTTTACAAAGGAGGCCTAGATGTCTTTTCTGATTAGGAAAACAATTTTAAGCAGAAAAGAAAATTTGTGGTAATAATGAATCCAGATCAAAAAAAAAATTTTTCCTTCAGCAAACATTGCAGCAAATAAAATATGACTTATAATGAGGTCAGTCATGAGCACAAAATATCAACATTCTGAACATGGCATTTTTTTCTTTAAGCATATAAAAAGTTGTTTGCATTTCACAGAATACTGAGGACCATTCCTACTGCACTTGGTTTTGAAATACCTAATTTCATTGTTTGCCATCTACCCAGAAATGAAGCGATAACAAAAACTTTGAATGCAGAATGTACAGCTTCACTTTTGTTTTAAGCCGCTATGAAAGTGGCTTTAGGTTTATTTGTGTAACATGATAAACTGCAGCCTACAATCCAAAGGGGCTGTTTAAATTTCCTCTGACATAGCTACTATTTTAATACTATGCAAGATGATATCATACGTGTACACCATATGTGTATGTATATATATATATATATATATATATATATACACATATCTTCAATATGTGTTCACACTAACATTTACTATATTTCCTATTATACATGTATATATGTGCTTTATTTAATAATGTTAGTTAACTTTTTCCTTCTTTTTGTAAACAATGTTAGTATAATCTGAAAGTCTGGCTCAATTCCCAGACTTAGGCCAAGCTAATATACAAATATATTTAGTCCAGTTTAATGTTTTATTGAGCTTTGATATTGAATGGCTTTTATTGGGAAGAGTATTTTTCATGTTGTACATTCTTAAAAAGATTCTAAATACTGTAAAGTCTAGTTTATTGGGTATTTTTTTCATCTTTAACTATAATAAAAGTGGGTCTAATTTAGAAATAACAATTTCTTTTTTTAATATTTTTTATTTATTTATTTTTTTTATGTGTATGAATGTACTGTCTGCATGTAGGTTTGTGCACCTGTGTCATGCAATGCTGCGGAGGTCAGAAGAGGGCCTCGGATTCCCCTGGAACTGGAGTTCTCCTGGAATTGGAGTTACAGACGGTTCTTAGCCACCATGTGGATGCTGGGGATCGAATCCGGGTCCTCTGCAAGAGCAGTCGGTGCTCTTAACCACTAGGCCATCTCTCCAGCCCAGAAATAACAATTTCAGCCTATATATTTTGAATAAGTGGGAGGTTTAAAATTACATCAGGCATGAGGAATTGTTTGCATCTTATTTCCTGGCAGGAAATCGTGTTTTACTTTATTGATTTGCTTATATCAGGACATTAGAAAGAGCAAAATCTGTGTCTACAATTTATTAGCTACCTACAAACTATCTAAAATGAATTCAGCTTGTCTGTCGAATGTGTTTGTTTGTTTGTTTGTTTGTTTGCTTGCTTGCTTGCTTAACTTACCAGACAACACCCTCTGAAAACATATAATTAAAGTTTTTCAGTTGCTGTCAACTTTTTCTGTCCTTCTGTTCCTGATCTTTCATTCATTTCTACTCTCTCAGTTCTCACAGACACTGCTCAATTTCTTTCCCTCTAAAACTGTTTTTGTAAGTTAATTTATCAGTTTCCTACATGCCTCTTAAATTTTCTTTCAATCCACCATTCACCTTGAACTTAGTATAACTTTGATCACACATTTGCTTGTTCATCGTTGAATCTCAGAGCTTAATAAATTAGGCTCAGGGGAGCTGTCCTGCGACCTTAGTATCTGTTCTAGGTATACTTAAAATTTTCATCCAGTGCTTCTAATGTCTACCAGTTTTTAGACCACATCCAATTCATTATGCTGTGAATGGACTTGTGTCTGGGAATGTTTAACAAATTGTGTGACATCTTGTGCTGTTAAAATAATACTGTTCAAGTCAGCTTGTAAAATAGCTGGCTCACAGAAGTTTTAAATAAATATTTTTCCAAAATCTGAGCTATTGATTCCAGAGAGATGGCTCAGGGATCAGTGGATTAAGAGCACTGGCTGCTCTTGCAGAAGACCTGGGTTCAACTCTTAGTACCCACATGGTGGCTAATAACATTCAATAACTCCAGTTCCAGGGAGATCCTAGTCCCTCTTCTGACCATAGTGGACATTGCATAACATGGATGCATTTACAAATATGCAGGAAATAAAGTCATATACATAAAGTAAAGATAATTATAAAAAGAAAAATCAGCTCTGATTCTATTTATGATTAACTTATTCTTAGCGAAGCGATTCCTGGCCTTCTAAACACCAGTCTTCCCACATCTCCCATGCCTAAAAAGCCTTCATTATAGAACTTGCCACTCTGAAATTATCCCATGTGTGCATTTTTCCATGTGCATCAGTACTTGGAACATAAGATCTGAGAGTAAATATGCTTGCTTGTTCTAGGCACTACAGGATTTTGGTTTGGGCACTATTACATTGTAAAGATGATGAGTCTGACCTTCTTGGTGAAGGCTTTCCTGGATCCTACATATATTCAAAGATCAATGATTTTTTGTAACCTGACTTCTTTTAAGTTTTTCTAAATTTTTGCAAACTAACTCGTCCTTTATCTCCTCAGGAAGTAGAGGATAATACTGACACTGAGGCTTCCCATCTTCTACTGCCCTGAAGAACCAGAATCGGTTCTCAGTAAAGACTGTCAGACAAAACTTTGCACAGTCCTGGGAATGTTCTGTCTGTGTTCAACAATATAAAATCCAGGGACCTGTCACTAATGAATGCTGGAAATATTGCCAGTTTCACTGGTGCTGATTTTTCAATCATAATTAAATAAATACCCATATATTGCTAGAAGTTACCACATGAGACAGTGTAGGTTTAAGAGTTACCTTTCTTACATCATCATCAAAATTATTTATAACCAAGAAGCTAGCCAAGGCTCCTGTAATAAATAAGAAAGTTATGTTCTAGACAATGTTTCCTTAACCAGCTCCAAGTTTTGGGCTGATTAAAGTGCTGATTTCCTAGGAGTAGATTCTGCTCTATGGCTGCCAGTGTTTCCCTAGTCTGCCTTCCTCTGGTTAGTCTGTTTGGTATGTTTGCTTTCCATGGGAATCTGTGCCTGGTTACCCTGTGCATGGGCACAGAGCTTGGTGCATACCTGCCACTACAGTTCATTGCTAGAATTGGATATACTGCTCTGACCACAGAGGATAGGATGGAATCCCATACTGTGGAATCCCAAATAAGGGAAACTTGTGAAGAAAATCACCAGAGATTTCTGTTCTGTCCAGGAATCAACTACTGGCAATGACTCCCAGGACTGCATTATCCTGCCCAGTTGGATACTGAGCAAGAAGCTGGCTATTAAACTGAGAAAAATTCACCCAGATACATCTGCAACTTTTCGCTTTGAAGAGAAAAACTCTTTAATTGTGAAAAATAAAAATACTTTCATTCTGCAATCAACTTCTCCTAGAAAAATCTGTAAGGGATATCATTACCTTACACAGATTGAGGTCTTAAAAATTAACATCAGCAGGTTTAACTATCTATTTTTTAAAAGTAGAGGAACTCTGCCAAGACAGAAATCATCGCAATCTTGGCATTCTATTCACATTACCAATGATAGTACCAATTACTTAGAATTTATCTTTCAAAAATTAAATAACTACAATGACACTGATTTTCAGTCTGCTTTCGATGTATACATTTTTCCCTTGGAACTTAAAGTAAATTGTGTGTGTGTGTGTGTGTGTGTGTGTGTGTTCTTATTACATGTATACATAACAGAGAACAGTTTATTGACTGTATTAGTTACTACAGTCCTTGATGTAATATTATATCTGACAAAAGCTACTTAAGAAGGAAAGAAAGGGTTAATTTTGGCTCACAGATTGAGGATACAGTCCATCATAGCAGAGGATTCATGACGACAGGAACCTGAGTTAGGCGATCTTCTACACTGCAGTCTGGAAGCAGAGAAGAATGTTGGTCCTTAGCTCACTTCCCCCTTTCATTCAGTCTGAGACCCTATTCAAATGACAGTACCGTCCACATCCAGAGAGGGTGTTCTCCGCAGTTGACCTCTCTTAGAAACGCCCACCCAAGCACTTCAAGAGATGTACCTTCTAGCTTATTCTTAATCAAATCAATTGAAGATGAAGATCCAGCATCACATCTATGATTGTATTAACAAGTTCTCATTATTTTTACTGCATAACGAATGACACTTAAGCTTAGTGGCTTAAAGTCCAGGTTTACTATTAAATACCATGATTCCCAGAGTTGGGAATTGGGGCAACGTCAGAAAGTGCCTGTCATTTTGCTGGACATGTATCCCGTAAAGCTAGCATATCTTGTATCTGCTTCTTTCTCAACTCCCCTCTTGCCACTAGCTTGAAGTTCTTTACAGCATGGCAGCTGCAGTGAAAGGGGGCATTTGTGTGGCAGCTCAGTGCTCCAACTGCAGTCTTTCCAAGACAGGAAATCGAATCTGTCCAGGTGAGAAGTCTGGGCTTGTTGTCTAATATAACTTCACTATTCCCAAACTTCATCAGTTTAAGTAGAACCTATCCTCCATCACCCAGGCCCAATTGGAGGAGACATGGTACCTTAACTCTCCTGGAAGGAGAATATAACCATTTCTGAGTATCTTTTACCCTCAGCATGATTAAGATGGACAGTGTTCTGCACTGCTAGAATCCTCATGCCAACTACATCTGGAAGAATACCCTGCTTATCCATAGGGTCTTATTTGGTGTTGTACAGACACAATGACCTTTGTGGTTATTTTTCAAAGAGAAAAGCACTAGCTTGGAACAGCAAAAAGCAAAGATTTTGGAGCCGGTTAAGCCTGGAAAGAACTCCCCTGTCAGACATTTCCCAGGTATATGTCTTTGCCAGTTATAGCAATATGTGAAGTTGAATTCTTTTAACTGAAAAGTAGGGAAAGTTGATGCTTATGTGGCTGGGTTGTTGACTAGTTTAAAATGTTCCAAGGGGAAAACCTCTGCTTACTATCTATTCTGCCAATGGTACATTTATTAATTCCTTTGTGCAGGGCAGGTAAGTTTTGGAACTCTGCTAACATTTGCATTCATTTTAATTTCACCTGTAATGTGGATAAAGTCTTCTACATATGTTTACAAAGTTGTGATCTGAGAAAAATCTAAAAACAGTTTGAATTTCATTGCTGTGTTACTTTTTATCTTAGCCTTTGGTTAAAAACTTCTAGAAGTTAGATTTAGTTGAGGTAAAACTGTGTGCTACATTTGACAAATGTAGAAATTTTTCTCAAAAAGTGAAATTTCCATTCTGTTTCAAGTTATAGAAAATCAAGTAAAATATATTTGGGGGTGTGGTGGTTTGAATGAGTGTCCCCCATAGGCTGTAAGTATTCAGACATTTGTCTCCAATTGGTGGCACTTTTTTTGGAGGTCTTAGAAGGTGTGGCCGTGCTAGGAGAAGTACGTTATTGGGGGCAGGCTTAGTGAGTTTAACAAGCCTCGTGGTCTACAGTTGCTCTCTCTCTGCTTCCTGTGCTCATTGCGAGATGTGACCCTCGGCTTGCTGCTCCAGTTTCCAGCCGCCATGCCTCCCACCACAATGGACTCTAATTCCCTGGAACCATCAATCGTAAGCTCAAATAAACTCTTCCTTTTATAACTTCCTTGGTCATGGTACTTTATCACAGCAACAGAAAAGTGACTAATACAGGGGGTTTGGATGAAAATGTCTTCCCTAGGCTCCAAGACTTGGACGCTTGATCCCCAGTTCATGGTGCTGTTTAGGAAAGGCCATGGGACTTTCAGGAGGTGTGGCCATGCTGGAGGAAGCACTTCAGTAGAGCTGGGTTTTGATAGTATATATTCTCATCCCACTTCCAATCTGTCTCTCTGCTTCCTGTACCTGTTCCTGCAATGCCTTCACGGCAACAGAAAAGTAACTAATAGAATTTGATTTTCAGATTTGGCATATTAATAATTATTTTATAGAGTTAAAATATAAAACCCCGTGAAGTAAACAGAAAGCTTTTGCAAAGTGTATGAAAGGAATATATCAGAATACATGATCTGGGATGGGGTGGGGGTGGGGGGGAAGGGAAAGGGAAATATGCCTGATCTGAATTGGAAAATGATGTACGAAATGCACAAACCATCAATAAAAATTAAATAAAAAAATATAAAAAAAAGACAAAAATAAATAAATAAATAAATAAAAATTTGAAAAAAAAAAGCTAAAAATAACACCAAATAACATTCTAAGTATCTATGCTTACATTTAAAAAAAATGGCCACTCTCAGAGTAAAATCTCTTAGAGCTAATCTCTTTGCAGTGAATAAAGGACAGTTAGGTACTAAATCAAGGCTCAGAGACCACTGTAGAAGAGGAAGCAGAAGATAGCGAGAAAGGTTGTGATGCCATTTTCTAAGGGAGGCACAGATTTGGTAATCATGAGCTCTTGACTGGTATGTCTGCTTTTTTCCCCATCAGCCAATGGGGAAGAGGCTCATGGGATGTACCACATGCTACTGAACTATCGGCAACTCAAACATTCTAAAAGAGGGGAGGTATATTATTCACTTGTGAACCCACTAGTGAGCCCATTAGGATTTAATGTACAATTCTACCCTGGGGACATACAGATGGCCCTAATTAAAATCTGTGAGACACAAAACAAAACAAAAATGGTGAATATGGGAAAAAGACTTGTGAGAAAGAAGAGGACTGGGAAGATTGGAGTAGAAATAAGAGTGAAGGAGATATTAAGCAAAGCCATTATATATATACATGATAAAATTCTGAGAAAGGGAAATACATTAGTAAAAACTAAATGATTTTGCTCAGTCTTGTGGTTTATTTGTATGTGAAGGATAATTTCAATTAGTGATATTTGCTTTCATATGAAAATATATTACTTCATAAATATCTATTACAGACATCTAATTCATGACCTATAATAATAGTCAGTGTTTAAGTGTATGTATATTAATCCTCAAAAGTTATGTTTATTTTTCAAAGGAAGGCAGAATTTTGACATTTATTCACCCCAATGTCATGTGTATCACAAAGGTAGCAAGCAATGAACAAGTTTCTCAGCTGACTAAAATCAAGATGTTGCATACTGAATCAAAGAATGTGTGTTCCTGTAGGGTTCCTGTTTGGCAAAAGCACTTAGGGAGTCAGCAAGCAACCTCTAAGCCTGGACTCCTGCTGGTCTCCTGCTTGCCTTTGAAACCTGCCTGATGCCAACTGTCTTTTATGCTTTAGGCAAAGTATTGTCACATTCCTGTAGTGATCTGAAGTATATGGCCTGAAATCCTGCATGTCCCAACCCCCGCAAGCTCCTGTATAAAAACCCTGGATTACAGTAATAACCCGAATTATTTCCCTCATGGAATTGCTCCCGGTCTCATCTGAGTCCATCTCTTCTTTATTCTCTCTCTTTCTCTTCCTCACATATTCTATTGGGCTTCACTTCCAATCCTCCCCCTCCCTACCAGGGCTTAGACCCGGGTTCTATGAGCCCTGGTCCAGGGGAGAAGAACCCCTCGTGGAAGGCTGCACAAGCATGATAAATTAATTGCTACATGTTCTCATTTTCCATGCTACTAGCAAATGCTTTAACTCTTCCTACATGAAAAGCCTGTGCTGTGGATCTTTCCAGCCAGTCTGTCTTTATCTCCTCTCTGACCGCTGGGGCTGAAATGTCCCTTGCTTTTATGAACTCAAGTTTACAGAGTGATCTTCCACTTAGTGCAGAGCATTATTCTTCCTCAGGGAACTTACCTTTGGTCACGTGCAAAATTCTTTTGCAGGGAAAGTACAAAACCACATAGATTTACACAATGTTTTGCTAAATGGAATCTTACTGTGCCTGAAAGGGAATGTTGACCACTGATGTTTGAGTTCAGAGGCTAGATGTTTAGATATTTGTCTCATTCAATAACCAAAAGGAATGAAGATTTGAATATTCTGGCTCTCCAAGTACCTACTTTACTTACTAGAATGATCATATTTCAGTAGATAGGGCATCTTAGAGAACAGTGATAATGTGAGATGAAGTTGACCAATATGAATTACATGTACAATGTCGAATCAATATCACAGGATAATTTGAGAAGCAACATAATTAGAAACATGTTTTGTTTTTATTTAAGGCTCACAGTGTATAAATGTTCTCTATAATTTTTGTTATGCAGTATCATCTTGTAACATTCTTTCTTACCTGTGGGATAATTTAACTTAAGGAATTAAGTTTGCTTCCCAAATTAACAACATACAGTCACCCAAAACAGCTTGGATAAATTTAATGAAATTTACACCTTACTCCGGCCTATACATATGTGTACTACAACTGCCTTTTTGAGACTCATGGGTCAAAAAAAAAATAAAATCTCCCAACAGCTTTTTAACAAAGCTAAGGGTGTTGGCATGAGAGCGGGTTTATTGTCCTCTAATGATGTCCTTACCTTGGAACCACTGTCCACGTCAACAATTGTCTCTAGTTTGTGGCACCACAGTAAATATTATGAGCATAAGTGTGGGTAAACAGAGACAAACCAGACATCTAAAGCTAAAAGATCTTGGTACTTTTTTTTTTTTTTTCTTGTACTCTTCTGGTGGCTGTGCATATGTATGAGTAAGCAAAATGTGGAAATAGCAGAAAATTGTTTCCAACCATATTTTCATCAAATAAAGCCTGACATTAAGGTACAATTAGGAAAATGCCAAATACTGAGAAGCTTCAGCTTGTTTCTCCATAGTAGTAGTTAGGGAAGCGGAGCTTGAGCGGCCCTCCTTAGAGCACTCGGCCATCCTGACACCTTAGATGCAGTTAGGTTAGGGCTGTGAAATCTACAGGTAAGAGAAGTGTAACATCCTGTCTCTGTGTCTGCATGTTATAGTATGTGGTACAATAATAATTGCTGGGTATAACACTATGTGCAAAACAGCTGAAGGGCAGAGATTTATGCTCTCTTACCATTTACCAACCTTTAAACCTTCAAAAGACATGCTGTTCTTGTCTGCATTTTTCTCCTTCAGTGAATTAATTTCCCTGTGTTAAAACTGATTCTTCAATTTCATATTTTATTATGACACTATTTTCTAGTTTTGAAAACAAATAAAAAGAAATTCACATTATACCGAATATGGTCTAATTTCTTCTAGACATTCATTACATCCACAAGCAATAAATAAATAAATAAATAAATAAATAAATAAATAAATAAATAAATAAATAAATAATAAATATACAAGTAGTGTCCCAATAGTGAAAATTTTCAATATTTTTGACAGGTAGTTTAGGGGATATATATTTTATGTAATAAAGAGCTTAGAAAAGGCAGCAGAGTCTCACATTTTTCTCTGCTTCACATGATTTTACAGATTTTGCAAACCCAAGGTTAGAAATTACTTGCCAATTATGGCTTCTTCATTCAGAAGCAATTGCGGTATATTCAATTGGGCTGTTTAGTCATATTCACTCTTTAAAAAAAAATCTTAGCTTCTTTTTATATTTTTTCTTAATTCTTTTTTATGTGTATGAGTTTACTGTCTGCATGTAGGTTGGTGCACCCCTGTCGTGCAATGCCGCGGAGATCAGAAGAGGGCATCGGATTCCCCTGGAACTGGAGATAAAGACGATTCTTAGCCACGATGTGGGTGGTGGGGATCGGACCCAGGTCCTCTGCAAGAGCAGTCAGGGCTCTTAACCTCTGAGCCATCTCTCCAGCCCACACATTCACTCTTTTTTGTCAAACCTTAAAAGAAAGACCTGACTCTGGAAAGAAAATAAGCAATACTAAGCTGAACTTTATGGTATCAGGTAGAATTTTTTTTAGAATTATCTTATTTTAATTATATTTCTAAATGTTCAGGAGCAACATTAAAACGGAAAATTTTGTATTCTTATATTCCATTGAATAAAAAGATAATTTCCCTCCATCAGCTTTATTCCATATTTGAAAATGAGTCTCACTTTTCTAGCACTTAGAAAATCTCTTGCTATTTGCTTTTTCTATAAATTTCAGTTCCTGGGTTTCTACGTGGTTATTCTGCCTAACCATAATTTGATCATTTTCTTGTCTTCAGTCTTGACATCTTTCTTTACTGAATTAATCCTCTGCTCATTTAAATTTTTCTTCAGGAGAGGGAGACTGTAGTTATATACTTATTATGTCTATAATCAGAACAACCATCAAGATGAAAACTAATCCCTTAGGAATTAGCCTAAACTGTTTCCTCACAAAGCGATCACCTTTGTTCTGTATTACCCAGTCATTTCCTATGAAAGAATTTCTTACTGTCAACTTGAAAGTTCAAGGCAGCAAAATGGGTCACTTTTCTTCCACTCATCATTTTTTTCACACTGTGGATGATTCAAGTACCTTTGATCCACTGAACTTTTATTTTTCTTATTCTGATTGAGCAAACAAACTAGCAAATGAAGGATTCACAATTACTTTATATTTTCTCTTTGCATTTGTGAATAGCAGTTTTATTGGTAAATTTTATAAAGAAAGCTTAAATGGATTTATATAATATAATACATGTGAAGTCAGGTCAACCCAGCTTGCATCTACTACAATATTATTTTTTGGAGGGTCTGGAGAGATGACTCACTAGTTAAGAGCACTGGCTGCTCTTGCAGAGGACCCACTTTTGAGTCCTAGCATGGCAGCTAACAACTGTCCATAATTTTAGTTCCAGGGGAATCTAACAGCCTTTTCTGGTCTCTGTTGGTATTGAGAAACATGGGTGCACTTACATACACTTAACCAATACACTCATACACATAAAATAAAAGTGATTAAAATATTACTTGTAAGTGACATAGAGTAACTGCATAGAATATCTTATTCAAGGCAAACATGTGCCAGCTGAAGCTAATATTTACAAAAAGGAAGGGTAAAGATTGAATAAATGGTATAGTCTTTGGAATAACTGACTTTTAGGATGAAGTAGATACCAGCACAGATTTAATACAACTCAAGGAGATTAAGATGTTCTCAAGTGAGCATTTAGGAATTGATCATATTTTCATAAAAAGAATGAGCTAGTGCTATCAAATTTTAAGAAGGTCTTTGTTAGTTAAAAGTAGAATATACTAATTAGCTAGAAGGAATATCATATTAGGTGGTATTTGGATATAAAATACACACATATCAAGTATTGCACTTCCTTCATTAGGCTGCAAGAGAAACAAGATGTTTACAATCACATTAAAGGACAATTCAAATCATATAGAGGTCTATTCCCAGAGTGACAATCAACTGCATTTCACTGGATGCCATAACATTGTATTTTTATGGAAGACATTGCATTAATGTCATGTGGTGAAAATTTACAAAGGTATTAAATGTTTCAGAGATATTAGAATATAGAAAATGTTGAAAAACCATATTGGATGGAGGATTTTGACATCTTCGGGATCCATGCCACAGACTTTAACAACTTTCCCCTGGATTTAACACTACAGTTAAATCTTTTATCCTAAGACCACACATCTTCCTCAAGAGTACCTTGCAAAGGAGGAACTCAAGAGAGGCAGAGTGATTACAGATGCTCACGCAGGGACTAAAGGACCTTTCAAACCTACGACACAAAGCTTTACAAAATTATCTCCTGTTATATAAGGATTTCATGTGGAATGAAGTGACGATTAATTCTTGGAATCTGGTGTTGCTATGGCACTGTCCTCTCACAGACAGATGCCATCTTCCCAAGCTCTCTTGTACCAGCTTGCCTAGAATCATCACAGCTGACCTTGTTAATTGCTGGCACCCAATTTGCTACCCCTCCTACCTTCGTCTCTCCTCCACCCTCCACCTCCTGCAAGAGGTCAGAGAGAGGTACAGAGTTGGGAGGTCTTTCCATGAATGTCCAATCACACCAGCCAAGTTGCCCACAGCTTAGGTGAGGGCCTAGGGGAGGCTCTCCTTGTATTTTGTATGACTATGGGGAAACCACCATCCATGGTTGGATGAGGAAGTTTCTGGTATGGCCTTGGCGGGGGCGGGGGACAGCACCCACATTCTTGTAGGTAAACCCTTACCCACTCTTGTGTAAGTAAGCCCAATAAATTCACTGCTTTCACAGAATGCAGTTTGGGGAAATCTTATTTCCTTTGTCTCTTGGGAACCAAGGGAAGAATATATATATATATATATATATATATAAGATATATATATATATATAGATATTATATACACACAAATAACAAGAAAGAAGTATGATCTAATATAACAAGTAGTCAAACTCAAACTGCAGTTCAAATCTCAATGTAGGTAGGTCAGGCAAGTAAAGCAGGGCTGAAATTTGAAATTTTGAAGTTTTGAAACAATTTTACAGTTAATCAAAAACCTTTAAAGCTAAGAAAACCTGTTTAACATTAAGTGAGATCACCCATTCTCAGAAGGAAAAAAAACCCAAATAGAAATAAACATATACCTATCTCTCTTGTGGTTCTTAGCTTATATGTATACTTGTACATATGTAACAAATGCTGTTTGGGATATATACAACCAACAATTTACACACACAGGAGCAGGGTCAATTTTTTAACGCATCAATGAATTCCTAGTTAGCTAGCTAGCATACCAATTCCTGTACGTCCTTGCACCCTTCTAGATCATAGACACTAGTCTTTTTTTTTTCCCCAAGTCCTTTGCCGAGGTTCTAAAAACTACTGGCAACCATGCCACCAGGTATGTCGACAGTGTGCCTTTCAGGGCAGAGGCGATGCTTAATTTCCCTAGTATTCTGCCACAGAAGCCATAGGAGCTGGTTCGGTCTCCAGCCCTCAGATAAGAGACCGAGACCTGAAGCGTGCCACATATTGTCCGCCTGGGGGGAACGCACACTTCCTTGGGGAAGATAGCCTCTTTAGCAAAAAAAAAGAAAAAAACCCACCCAACGCCGCCAGTAAGAGACGAAATCACATATCCTCTACACATTCTGAACTTATACATAAGACTGAAACTCTCAAAAAAAACTTATCGCATGACCCTTATTAACATACAGTTCGCAGGCTTGATTAGGTATGCCGTTATATTTGTACAAATTCATGTCCAATCTTTTAGCAAGGTGACAACTGCAGGAACTGCAAGGTCAAGTAGACCTGAGTGCTCAGGGAGACGAACTAGGCGCAGTGCGCTGCTTGTTGCCGTCGAGGGCAAAAAAACGACAGAGGCGGTTAGCAGGGAAGCAACAAGGAGGGAAGAGAGACGGAGACAAGAACGGGTGACCACGACAGCGGGGCATCTGAAGGCATGGCAGGAAGGGAGGACGGCTGTGGTCCACAGAGCGGTTTGCATCGGTGATCTTCATTCTTCCTATCTGCCCCACAGGGCACATAACCTGTAATCATCTCACCTTCCAGTCAGATTCATTTTACAAACACCTCCGTTGTGCTGTGGACAATAATTCCTAATCTTTTATTTTTCTTTTCTTGCGGGTCAACAATTTTCATTTCTCTCCATCATATGTCTTTTAAGCATTTCGAGATCATTAATGACTTCTTCTATCTCTCTCCCCATTCAGTAAATCTTCTTGAATTTATTTTTGTAGCATTTTCTTGAAAATTATGTAATTACAGAATGAGGTGACAGAGGTTTTCATAATAACTCTGATTACTCTCATCGAGTTGTTAATATTTTGTACACTTTTGGAGCACTTTCATACTGCCATGCCACAAACCAATGTCAATCTCCAATTAGGACCCCCCACCCTTTTGACCAGAAACCTGGGCCTGCCATGCATGCTGGGTCCCACTTGCAAAGGGCATGATGTTATTCAAAAGGTCAGGTCATGTGGGCCAAGTTTCCAGAAGGCCCTGTTAGGGTCCGTGTGTGTGTGTGTTGGTGGGTGTGTGTGTGTGTGTTGCTGCATATGACATTAAACACCCTTCAAACTTTACCTAGGTTCATTTTTAAGCCTGGCCCATCTATTTTTCAAAACGCTGTTCATATTGCGATTTGTTTTTATTTAAAAAAAAATTATTTAGGAAGTAACTGTCTGCATGCAGGTTTGTGCACCCGTGTCGTGCAATGCCGCGGAGGTCAGAAGAGGGTGTTGGATTCCCCTGGAACTGGAGTTCTCCTGGAATTGGAGTTTCAGACGGTTCTCAGCCGCCATGTGGGTGCTGGGAATTGAACCCAGGTCCTCTGTAAGAGTGGTCGGTGCTCTTAACCGCTAGGCCATCTCTCCACCCCCCCCATTTGCTATTTCTAATTCTATCTTCCTCTTTTGCTGTCATGACAGCTATTGATTATTTATTTACTTAAGTAATATAACCTAATATTAGATTTCTGAAATCTAATTTTCTACTACTTTTAACCATTCATGTTCTTTCTGAGAAGTGTTTCAATGTGTCATTTATAGTATTCTACAAGGAGGCCTTTGGGCCTGTCCCAGAAAAGTATAGCTAAGAGACCAGAAAATAGCAAAGTCACTCAAGTAAAATTATATTTAGAGGCATAGCAACAGGACTATTATGGAGCAATTCCACTGTGATTTTTGCTCATACTGATGAGCTATAATCTAGCTACAAAGTAGTAGAGGCTATAGTTTATTGATGTGAAGCAAAGTTGAATTTAGACAAGTTCTGCAAGAGGTGATTTCTGCTCATTTTCAATCTAGCTCTAATCAGAGCTGCCTAATCTTTGGACTAAAGGAACACTGCTGAAGTAATTTCTCTTATCACTAAAGTGAAACTAAATTCTTCAAATTTCTTATCAAAAATTTTTTTGAAACAGAGAGTCTGGCAAGAACCCATTGCGATACAATTCTGTAAAATTTTTCTTTGCTAATAATTTATCTGGCCAAAATGTAGAAAGTAAATTTTATAATAATGTATAAACTCTTGCTTTAAAATATTTGTATTTTATTTACCCATATTTGATATTTCCATGATAAAATCATGACACTTATTTGCAAATATTTTCATAATAACCCTAATTACTCTAGGTAATGAAGTTACTTATTTATAGTGGACCATTAATTTGCTGGGGAAATATCAAGGAAACTATAATAGATATTTTACAAGATCATTCATAAGTTATCTGAACTACAACATCCTCGAACTGGACATCTGTCAATTATTTACTTTCATAATTGTGCTTATTACTAGAAAAACTTAAACAGAGATAAGGATGTTTTGAGAGCAGATTCAGTCATTTGTTAAACTTGGTGCTTTCTTACTAAAACCACTTTTCTGCCTCCTCAAGATTATTTCAAGGCAAAGGCAGAATAACCATTAGGTGATAATATTCTACCAACTTCAATTTAAAAATTAGGATTTGGTCTGGTTGCACAGGTCATTAATCTCAGCATTCCAAAGGTAGATTCAGGCATATATATGTGAACAATAAGCTAGCCTGGGTCTGTAGAGTTAGTTCCAGACCAGCTGGAACCATGGGAAGGCCCTTTCTACAAATACAACAAAAAGTGAAAGATAAAAAAGAAAATTCCATAAAACTGTAGATGAAGTATAATACATCCCATAGTTAAGTGAATCAAAGTATTGACTATCAGATGGAGGTGATCACAAGCACCAACCAGAAGCAGCAAAATCAGACATGCACAAACTTACAGAAATTTCAAAAAACAAGTTAGCTATAAAAATAATGTTCCAGAATCAGAAAGGTTAAAAGTGCAGCTTGCTGTTTTCAGTGTGCAATCTGGAGATGGGCAGTAGAGTAGGTCACTGGTAAAGAAAACAGAGAAGCTAGAGGCAAAACTTGGAGGAGACATAAGGAAGAGTGGGGAAAGAGAAGCAAAACTAATGTCCTTAAGACTCAGAAAATATCTGACCTCATCCAGAAATTTCATGATGTTTAAAAAGTACAGGGACATTTTGAGATAACTCTAAACTTAAGCAGAAGACTGTTTCCCTTTTCTAACATGCACCTCATGTGTTCGGTGTTACTGGGTGTCCCCTCAGAGGTGGTTTCTGCTGTCATATTAAAAGCAGTTCTTAGACATTTGCTAGGTATTTTATGGAAGGAGACATTGAAGGAAAGGCCTTAAGCTGCATGCCCCTGGTTAGATAAAAAAGCAGAAGCTAAGTCAACCTTAGAAACCAGATACTCAGACTCCTGGGCCTTAATTCCTTAGCCACACTCCCATTTAATATATCCACTGTGGCTTTTAGCAGGACGAAACCCGTAATTGGATCCATGAATGGGAGCTTTGGGGGGCGCTATCAGAGTTACACATTATCTTTCATCTTGAAATCTCACAAAGCTTTATTAAACTGTTCAAAAAGGAAGTGTTATTGTTCCCATGTACTTCTCTCTCCCCAAAAGATAGCTCAAGTGGATTTATCAGGTGGTTAAATGGGACTAGAAAGAGGTTAAGTTTAATTCAGGGGGAGATATTTCCCTTATGAACACAGGAGCTATTGTAATGTTGGTGCTAAAATGGTCCCCTTGTCAAAGAACTTATTTCTTATGTATTCTTCCAAACAAATTTAGAAAACGAGTGGAGATTCACAACAGAAATTCCTTTTGTTATATTTAAGAACCAGAATGTGAAGTTTTCTTCCTTGGAAGGCTGTGATGAAGAAAGGTGAAGATATCTCAGACTGGTAAATAAACATGTTAATATAGGGCTGTTTCATGTAAGAAAAAGAAGGCCCAAATTGGATGAGAAAATTTGTGAGTGAGTTTCACTGAAAGATTAGTTCATGAATCTTTAAGAAAATTTAAAATGCAGTATTTCTTTTTTACTTGGGAAGTGGATTGTGTAAAGGCATGTATTATGTTTCCATTCCAGGGTAGACTGCTGGCTTTGTGTTTATTTGCCTTTAGAGAATTAGGAAGAAAAATGTTCCTATACTGGCTTCAATCATTCACCTTTATTTTGTGTGTCTAATCTTCAGGGAACATATACATAGATACTTTAAGTAGACCATGTAATGAATTGTATCATTAAGCCTACTCTGAGAACCACTGGCAAATCTCACTCTTAAGACAATTTACTACAATCCGTGGGACTAGCTCTCCACAGTGATACACCCTATTATTTTTCAGGTGCTTCTAAGGATATTTTAGCTTACCATTTAGAGAAATGAGTAAGAACACAGAAACATTCTTATCTGAAACTTGAACTTATCACAGCTCACTAGTCTAGAAATTAGCCTGGGAACATCAAGGCAATTGACTCTCTCTCTCTCTCTCTCTCTCTCTCTCTCTCTCTCTCTCTCTTTCTTTCTTTTGACACTGACCCCATGTTCAGTAATAAGTATATGAAGGCATTTCCAACTGTTAGTTTTGAATTCTCAAATAGGCCAAATTCTAAATTATGGGTGGAACCAATAATTACCTTACCTTAACTAATGATTGCGATAATATAAATAATTTCACTCAGATATTTTAGAGATAATGAAATTTAGACTTTACTTTCACAAAAAAAAATCTGTACTTGTCCCCCCAAATCAAGTCTTTGTTTTCAATATTTTAAAGTTATATATGAGGTACTAAAAACAGGGGAGGGTCAACAGGCTTAATTCTCCTTCTGGGTGATTTATGATGTGCGTGGAGAAAGGAAGTGGTCACAGCAAAGAGAGACAGAAGCCTTCCTTTACCTCATTCAAAATCGGCCCCGTCCTCAGATTCAGCACAAAATTTTAGGCAACCCCAATTATTCACTTTCCTGACACCCAAGTCATTTTATCCAGTTATATTGCCTGCCAACTTCAATGTTTGAACCTAAGCTCCATTTCAATCAGTGGTGTCTCAGTTTGCATGCTCCAGTTTCTCTAGTTCAGGGACCTGACCCTGGTCTCTAGGCATTTGCTTTCAGTGTCTGTAACTGCAGAGGCTCCTTCCGGCCTCTCAGAACATGTTCATATCAAGCTGGTGCTCACAAGCTGCTCCACACATCCAGTAAAATCACCAGCAAGAATGAAAACTTCCTTGTTTCCAACAATTGAAAAGACCCTAACACCTCCCTGCTCTCTTTCGCCTAAGTTCTTCCTGTATCATACAGCCTGGACTCTTTCCAGTGTACTCCTTCTTATGAAGAAGCCATTTACACCAGAAG
Source organism: Rhizomys pruinosus (assembly GCA_009823505.1). NCBI lineage: Eukaryota > Metazoa > Chordata > Mammalia > Rodentia > Spalacidae > Rhizomys > Rhizomys pruinosus. The sequence continues at coordinate 1,587,553 of VZQC01000816.1, read as the reverse complement.
CGCAGAAACTCAGACCTTCAACACTGAAGTATAAAGCTATCTCCAGACCTGTGTGTGAAGAGTTGGCCATTCTGTATGCTTTATAGCATGGTTCATGAATTCTTCCTTGGCTCTACTCCATGGAACAGAACACTTGCTTTCCCTTTAAATAACATTTTCTCCAGCACAGAATAATTAGTGATTTCTTTATGGGTTACATAATAAGAATATTTAGGTTATAGAAACAACCCTATTGAAATGTCCATCACACAAAAATGGAACTAAATTTTAAAATAATAATATGTAACATTTCATAAATTTTAATATGAAAAATCTTAAATTATAAGACATTGATGTGGAATGTTTAATTGATAAATATATTAATTATACGGGCTGGAGAGATGGCTCAGCGGTTGAGAGCACCAACTGCTCTTGCAGAAGACCCAGGTTTGATTCCCAGCACCCACATGGTGGCTAAGAACTGTCTTTAACTCCAATTCCAGGGGAATCCAACGCCCTCTTCTGACCTCTGCTGCACTGTATAACATGGGTGCACCAACCTACATGCAGACAGTACACTCATACACATAAAAATAATAAATAAATTAAAAAGTAATAATCTTAAATATATTAATTATAAATAGGACAAAATATGAAAATATATAATTTAGTTGTGTGGTATGTCTGTATGTGTGTCTGTATTTGTGTTTGTGATCAGAAGTAACCAGAAAATAAAATTGATTTGGTAGCATTAGCCATCATGAGATATTATTAAATACTTTATAGGAATTTTAAAAATTATTTTTTTTCAATCAGAAGTATCACATTTTATTTATTCTTTGCATTCTATCCATCTCCAAGACATAAAATAACCTTGCTTTGTGGGATCATCCATAATCAGATCACTGCAAGTAGGTTTGCTCTTAGTGGAGGAGAAAATTATCAGTGAATATTCTTATTAAACAAAGGCTAAGACCACCCATTTCATTTTCTGATGTGGATAGCTATTCCTTGCGACTGATGGTATCATTTTCAGCCTGAGAGACAAAGGCAGTTTTTCCTTGTCAATACCATAAATCTCCAAATGATGGGGCAATGTAGACCACACACCACAGGCAGAAAGCCGTTATCTTATTTGTTCCTTTGTTTTATTCTTATGTTCCTTTGGAACAATATATAGCATTTCTCAGTTCTAGTTTGAGTTAATTTTTCTCTTACAGAATTTCTTTTTAAAATATTTTTATTGAAGTTTGGTGCATTTCATACATTTCTCAGTCCAGCGTAGGCTCATTCCAACTTCCATACCCTCCACTCCACCCCAGCTCATGCATTCTGCCATACATGTCTTGCATCTTTTTCTCAGTCTTTTTTATAATGCTTTTATTGCTGTGTACTGTATTTCAGACATCATTTTTCAGTTAAATTTAGACATATTCCCCTTTCCCTTCTCCCTATCTTACACCAGATCATGCATTCTGCCATCATTGTCCTGCATCTTTCTCTCAGTCTTTTCTTTTTTTTTGTATGTTTAGGAATTCACATTTTCCTCCTTTAATTTTATAGTACTCTAGAATATGAATACATACTTTCCACTCATATACAGTAATTACAGAGTCTGAAAGTAAGTGCTGAGCAGATTTTAGCACCCACTAAGAGATTTATATTATAACAACATAGTTGCTTTCAGATAAACAGAAATATAACAATAATGTTGTTCAGATTGCCTTTCAACTGGGGATTTCATGTTAGCACCCACAAATGAGGGAAACCATACTCAGTTGGTTTTTGTGGGACAATATTACTTCGCTTAGCATAATGGCTTTAAGTTCCATCCATTTACCTGCAAAGTTCATGATGTCATCTTTCTTTACTGCTGAATAGCACTCCATTGTGTAGATGTACCACATTTTTTTTATCCTCTCGTCTGTTGAGGGGCATTTGGGTTAGCATCAAGAATATATAGACTATTCAAAAAACAAAGAAGTAAGAAAACAAATGACCTACTCAAAAGATGAAGTAAAGAGCTGAACAGAGACTTCACCAGTGAGGAATTAAAGATGGCTGAGAAACAGCTTAAAAAGTGTTCAACATAATAATTAAGGAAATGTAAAATAAAACCACTCTCAGATTTCATCTCACTCCAACATGACTGGCTAAGATCAAGAAAACAAAAGACACCAAACACTGGAGAGGTTGTGGGGAAAGGGAAACACTCATCCATTGCTGGTCGGAATGCAAACTTGTACAACCATTATGGAAAGCAGTGTAGAGAACCCTTAAAAGACTCAAAATGAGTCTACCACCTAACCCAGTCATACCATTCCTGGATATATACCCAAAAACCACAAAGATACATGTGCATCCATGTTTATTGCAGCTCTCTTCACAATACAGAAGAGCTAGGATTTACCTCTTAACCATTTTTAACCATACCGCTGCTTTCAGATAAAAAGAAAAATAGCATTGACAATGCTTAGTTTGCTTTGCAACTAGGGATTTGGTGCTAGCATCCACAAATGAGGGATACCATTCTTCATTTGTTTTTGTTTTGTTGTTGTTTTCTGGGACTATGTTGCTTCTCTTAGCATAATGTCTTCTAGTTCCATCCATTTACCTGCAAAGTTCATGGCATCGACTTTCTTTACTGCTTCATAGAACTCCATCTTGTAGATGTACCACATTTTCTTTATCCATTCACTTGTTGAGGGACAAATGAGTTGCTTCCAGCTCTTTGCTATTGTGAAGAGGACTGCAATAAACATAAATGTGCATGTATCTCTGCAATAGGATGAGTCTTCTGGGTGTATACCCAAGAGTGGTACGACTGGGTCAGGTATTAGGCTTATTTTCAGTCTTTTAAAAGTTCTCTACATTACATTCCATAAGGGTTCGAAGGGTTTGCATTCCCACCTAACTCTAACCCCTTTCCTCACAACCTCTCTATTTTGCTTTGGGGCGCAGACTAAAATATACAATGTTAAATTGATTTTAAATTAATTTGACCAGCAGAGGAATTAATGCCTATAACACAGAATAGTTAATTCTAGAAAGGAGTCTCAAGGACATGTCTGTCATTTTTAAATATTTCTCTCTACTTTTAAGAATGAAAGTGCTTGCAAAGCTCAGTTTGGACCCCCAGTGTTCACATAAAAATCCTGGTTTCATGGTAGACATACATACTAACCCTGTGAGTTGCTAACCTGCTGGCTGGGCCAGCAGGTGAGTTTCAGACTCACAAAAGCCCTATTTGGAGGGTTAGTCACAAGCCAGTGTTGTCATAGTGCTCTGCTTTTGAGCTTGGGTTCTGGAAATGAACTCAGTCTTCAAGTTGCATGGTAAGCCCTTTATAGGTTGTGCCATCTCCCTAGCCCCTTATTGTCTTTTCCAACATGATTTTTTCATCCTATTGAGAGTGCCCCAATGTGAACAATGAATTTCTGATTACTCACAGCACAATGGTGACTCTTCTGTTTTTATTCCTTGAAGAGGAGCTTGAAAGACAGTTTGACCAATCTGACTTTACTTGCTTTCTTTCCGGTCCTCTCCAACCCAAACCGTGTCTGTAATTCTATTATCTCTATAACTGTCCTATCTATCTATCTATCTATCTATCTATCTATCTATCTATCTATCATCATCCATCTCTATGTATGTATGCATCTCTTATCTGTCAATGATCTATATATCTATGTATCTATGTATCAATGTAAATATGTATGTATGTATGCATCCTATCTATCCATGTATCTATGTGTATTAGTCAGTTTTCTGTTGCTGTGATAAAACCACCATGACCAAGGGAACTTATAAAAGGAAGAATTTATTTGAGCTTACGATTGATGGTTCCAGGGAGTTAGAGTCCATTGTGGCTGGGAGACTTGGTGGCAGGGGCTGGAGTAGTAAGATGAGGTTCACATCTTCCAATGGGCACAGGAAACTGAGAGAGAGCAACTGGAGACTGGCAAGGCTTGTTGAACTCACTAAGCCCACCCCCAATGACTTACTTCCTCAAGCGTGGCCACACTTTCTAAGATCTCCCAAAACAGTGCCACCAACAGGGGACAAAATATCCGAATACTCAAAGCCTATGGGGGCCATTTTCATTCAACCAACCACATTCCACTCCCTGGCCCTCATAGACTCATGAACATATAAAATCTAAAATGCCTTTTGTCCAACCTTAAATACCCCCATAGTCTTTACCAGTCTCAATACTATTCAAAAGTCTAGAGTCCAAAGTCTCTTCTGAGACATAGGCCAATCTCTTAACTGTAAACTCCTGTAAAATCAAAAGACAAATCACAAACTCCCAACATACAGTGGAACTGAATACACATTCCCATTCCAAAAGGGAGGAATAGAGGCATAGTGAGGAAATACTGGAACAAAACAAGACTGAAAACCAGTAGGACAAACACCAAGTTGAGTAGCTCCATGTGCAACTTCTGGGACTTTACTTCCAAAGGGCTTAGATGGCTCAGCTCTTCCAGCTATGCGTGCAACATACACCTCTTTCTTAGGCTGGTACCACTCCCTGTATGCAGCAATCCTTGCCGAATATCTCACAGTTCCAGCATCTCTAATGTCTTCTTGGGGTCTCTGCTGCCAACTAGACTTCACCTTCACAGCTTCACACAATGGCCTATCAGGGCCTTTTATATGTAGGGACACTGCTGCTGCACTCTGCCTGGCCTCAGCGGCTCTCTGAAACCTCAGAGGAAGAACTGATGACCTCTTCACTCTTGCATCCTTCATGCCTCTAAAGCCAGCACCATGTGAATGAAACTGCTGAATTTGGCTGCAAGTTTGGGATGGACACTGGCGTTCTTCAAACACATTCACAACTTTTCTCTGCCCTGGACTTTTTCGAATAGAAAACACATTCAGTATTTTCCTTTCAAAATTTGGAGTTCTAGCTAGGTATGATCTTGCCTTGTAAGTACTGTTTCTATTGTTTACTTGTAAATCTCTAGGTCTCTCCTTAATCACTTTAATCTCTTTATCAAAGGGATCTTCTCTGTCAGCATGTGTCTTGGCTACAACATTAATCTTCCTAGTGTAATTTTCCAATCCCAACTATATATTTTGAATTTCCTTCTGCCTCACTTACTTTTTTTTCAGTCTATATCTGCATAAAATTCACCATTAATAGCCATGCTACCATTTCCACATTAGGCTGTCTTGAAATATCCTAAGCCAAAAAAATTAGTCCATTGCTTTTCAACTTAGCCTTAGGAAAGCATTTGGGCTGTGGGCAAACTCCAGCCAGACTCTTTGCCAAAATATCCCAGTTGCTGCTTAAGTCTTGTTTTCCTCTGTAACTACATTTTTCTCATCACTGCTTTCGTCTTAGCTTCTAATAGAATGTCCCATTAAGCTCTCCTTACAGCAGTCAACAACTTTTCTAGGCCAAAACTCTAAAGTCTTTCACATTTCTCCTAACACCCAGATAGTCAGGTTATTTGCAGCCAACAGCTCACTCTCTGGTACCAAAGACTATTCTAGTTTTCTCTTTGCTTGCTGTGCCAAAACACTCTGACCAATGCCAACTTGGGGAAGAAAGAGTTTATTCAGCTCACATCTCCTGAGTCACAGCTTATCCCTCAGGAAGCCCAAGGCAGCAACTCAGGGCAGGAACCTGGAGGCAGGAGCTGAGGCACAGGCCATAGAGGAATGCTTCTTACTGGTTTGCTCCCTTGGCCCATGCCCAGTCTGCCCTCTTATATGGTACACAACAACCTTCCCAGGGGTGGCACCACCCATAGTGGGCTGGGCCCTCCCACATTGCTCAACAATCAAGACAATACTCCACAGACATGGCCACAGGCCAGTCTAATGGAGCCAGTTCCTCAACTGAGGCTCCCTCAACCCAGGTGTGTCAAGTTGACACTAAAACTATCTAGCACACTATGTATCTATGCATCTATGTATATACCTATCTATCTATCTATCATCTATCTATCTACATACTTACCTACCTATCAGTGTATCTATCTGTATATCTATATATCTATAGCATCTATCTACCTATCATCTATCTCTAGCTATGTTTCCATCCATCTATCATTTCTCTATCTACTTATCATCTATCTCTTTTCTATTAGCTAATTATATAACTATCACATAATCATTATCTATGATCTTTTTTTATCATTCAGTCACACATTTACTTATCCATAGAATGAAAAAATCCTGGGATTTTCCTATTCTAATTTGGGGTATTAAGCTCACCCTGTAGCAAAGGCTTCCCTAGAATTTGCTATGTTGCTCAGGGTGATGTCAAACTTATGATTCTCTTGCCTCTGACTTTCAACTACTGGTAGTATACATAAGTGTCACCATACCCAGCTTTCTTGCCTTGATAATGTATGTTCCAGAAAATGCCATTCATTTGTGTCATTATTCAATGTAACTAGAACCATGCCCAGCATAGAGTTGATTCCCAAATACTTGACTGAAAGAAATGTATCTTTCTCAGTTTTCTACAAATGTCATTGGCCACAATCTACTCACTTTATGTGGCTTCTTGCCCCATAGATTTCTTATTCATGTATTCATTTATTCATTAAGTTTTCCACTATAAAATTGAAAGAAAACTTCCTTTAATATCCCATTAGTAGGACCTACTAAGTATAGGGGTCTTCCTTCTGTGGAAAAAAGATCACTTCACTAAACCAATGAATCCATTCCTTCCTGTGAAAGTAGAAAAACCTAATGGTTCAATTTTCCTCTACTATATCTTTGTTTTCAGGTTTTAAATACCATCATCTCTTGCATTTTAATAATTCTGCCATATCTCTCTCTTGTTTAAAAGGAAAAGCTATCAAATTTCCATGTTCCCTGGCTAACCACCATCCTTCAAACTATTCTCATTATTTCCATACTTTGATTGTTCAACTGAATTCATGATATAACTTCTGATGTTTTTGCTATGGGTTCTGATAACCTTGGAAAGGGCTGTCTGAGCCCTAACAGTGCCTCACTCTGTAATTCAGACTCCTGCCCTGGCCCACATTTTTCTGCCCTTTTATCACCCTCTTATTTTGACATCCTCCTCTTTGGTTGGTATAATTTTAAGTTTAATATAAAACTGTGAACTTGGAAGTAAGTAATTTTCTTTAGTTTATTGACATATAATGTGCATAGCAAATTGGACATATCTAATATGTAGAATTTTATAACTGTTGACTTGGGAATATATGCTTAAAACATTACCAGGGTCCAGGAAGTTAAGGCCCTTACCATTCCCAGAAGTTTCACGAAGTTCTTTTTTAATACCTCCCATTATTCCTTTGTCTGTCTTTTCCACCCATTAAAATTCCTGAAAGTTTTCACTAACTAATTTCCTTTTATTATGACTAAGCCTGCATTTACTAAGGCTTTTTAGAAGCAAGATTTTTCATGGCAGACTCATTTTGATATCATAAACTTCAAGATTCATCCATACTGAGTATTATTCCATCACATCAGAATTTCCTTATCAATCCACCTGTTAAATGCGGTAGTTATTCCCACTAGAATTCAGTTACTATAAATTAAGCTGGGATAGAAATTCATGCATGTCTTCATTTTGTTTGTTTGTTGTTGAGAGCAACCTTACTAGGTATCTCAGCTACTTTCAAACTTGTATTCCTCCTGCCAGCAAAACCTGGTACTGAACACAATTCTTTTAATAGACATAGGCTTTTAAGCCCATGAAGTGAATGCCTAGATCCTGTGTCTAGATCGAATGATAGATGCATGCTTATCTTTAGAAGAGTCTGCTGTGTTGTATTACAAAGTGACTGAGTCACATTCCATTCTGATCAGATATGAGTATTCTTTCCTGTCCCCTCAGTGCAAAGGTGAACCTTTACAATTTTAGCTACATAAATAGTTTATGCCTTATTATATCACTTTGATCAATTTAATGACTAATGAAATAGAGCAACCTTTTATGTGAATATTTGCTAACCATGTTCTGTTTGGGTAAGTATTGTTATAGCTTTTTGCCTATAATTTAACAGGTTGATTTTTTTTTTAACATTTTGGGTAATGAGAGTGTTTTATATATTCTGAATAGAGGTTCTCTATTGGTAGGTCCTTCATAAATATTTTCTTATAAGCTATGTTTTACATTTTAATTATCTTAGTGACTTTTAAATAACAAAATTCTTTTTATACGTTTGTTAGATTTTGTAGCTATTGCTGCTTAATTTCAAGGAAGTACAACTTATCAATATATTCTTATATAGGTCATGACTTTTGTGATGCATCTGAATATGTTTGCTTCACCCTGATTGATAAAAATGACCTTTGTCCTTTTATTTAGAAAAACTTTAGTTTTAAGATTTCATATTTCAGAATGGATCTGATGGCCTGTTTCTAGAATCCCAGCTACTTGGGAAGTAGGTAAGCTCAGTCTTTCAAGGTCTGTCTAGGCTACAAAGTAAGTTTGGTGCCACCATGGACAATTTACTGAGATTCTATCTTAAAATTAAAAATAAAGCAGAAAGTTAGAAATATATCACAGTGTTGGAAAGATTGGCTAGCATGGGAAGTCAGTAAGTTTAATTCTCTACATTACTAAAAGTAAATAAAATGCATTTAGATCTATGATCCATCGTGAGTAAATGATGAATATGGATCAAAGGTCAATTTTCTGCAATGAATATGCAATTGTTCCAGTTCTGTTGGCTGCAAAGGTGATTTTTTTCTACCAAATTCCTTTTACCTCTTCATCCAAATCAATTACCCATATGGTATTATTTGGCTATTGACTTTCAGCTTTGAGGCCCATAGTTTAAAGCCTTAATCCCCAGGATGGGACTATCTAGAAATAGTACGGTGACCAGTTTTTGCTTCAAATGTTTGTTTTATTTTTATTGCTAATATGGTTTTGAATTTTCATGTATCAAAATAAATCTAATTCCAAGCTGCCCATTGTATCTGGAAGTGTTAGTACACATTGGTCTTTAAAATGCTTAATATTGACTTTTACTTGTAATAAAGATTACCTCGGTGAGGAAAATTATTTATTGGAGTAATTTTGATTGGCATTCATTTACACGTCTCTGATAATATCAATACCCCGCATCTTTCATTGACTTCCTGTCGGTCCTCAGTTACCACACATAAAGTTCTAGATGAATATTTCACAGGTAGGCCATGTGTGATATGTAGAAAAATGGGCCATGCTTACACTGTCATTTGGAGCCCTAGTGAATTTCTTCTTTAACAAATATCATCATCATCTTCTATACTTCATATAAACCTGGGAGTTAGCTATGAATCTATACCTCTCAACTCCCTCTCAGTTTCCCTCTGGCAAATATACACAAAACATATTTTAAAAATCTGTTTCAGGCTCTGATTCCTTCTGCACATCTAGTTTTCAATTCTTTAAAATAGTCCTTTTTGTGGCTACAGATTATGGCCCCCTATATGCTATTATTCTTTTGTTGATGCCTATGATCATGGTCTTATTTGAATAAAGGATCTTTATAGGTGTGATCAAGGTAAGATGAACTCATTATGGAGCTTGCACTAGCATAATGAGTATCCTTACAAGAAAAGAAGAGGGGTGAAGGCAAATATACAGTGAGGACAGAAAGTAAAGACCCACAAATATAAAATTGTAAAGATTACTGTGCATCTAGCAATCCAATGAACCACAAGGACTGAAGCATCTTCAGAGGCTAAGACAAAAATGGGGGATACAGGGGTTGGAGAGATGGCCTAGTGGTTAAGAGTGCTGACTGCTCTTGCAGAGGACCCAGGTTTGATCCCCAGCATCCACATGGTGGCTGAGAACAGTCTGACCTCTGTGGCATTTCATGACACGGGTGCACAAACCTACATGCAGACAATACATTCATACACATACAAAATAAATAAAATTAAAAAAATTTAAATGGGGGATACATTTCTCCCTAAAGTCTTCACACTCAGCTTGCCTTGCTGACTCCATGTTAAACTGTAATATTTTCCCCCTTTGAAGCCACTTCACTGAGGCAACCCTAGCACATTCTTTCTACCCTCATTGCATTGCTTCAAAAACAGTGAGTTGCCCAATCTCTTTATACATCACTAGCTTTACTTTAGTCTCTCTATGTCACAATGTACAGAAGTTTGAGTAGTCTTTCATGAAGCAGATATCATCCTGCCTCCATCCTGATTTAGACTTATAGTAATGGCTTATTATTTCAAGAGTGTTCCTCAGGAATTCTATATATGTTGATGTCCTTCCTGTGGGTGTCACCTGAAAAGGGACAGGGGAGAAGAGGCTCAAACCAGCCGGCCTCCTCGGTGGATGGGGCTGAACGGGATGATGAGTGTCAATGGTCCGCAAGAGAACACACCAGGCTGGGAGCTTGTCAAAGCAAGGACTCACTTTATTGCATCAGGCAGCTGCTTATATTTGCTTGGAGGGAGGGGAGAAGAAAAGAAGGTGGGAGAGGAAATACGTAAGAGTGAGGGGATAGCTTTGGGCCAATAGTAATTCATATCAGGCTATGCTGAGTCACTCCTATTTGGAAGTGGCCGGCCAAAGACAGGTCACTAAACTCTAGTCAGGCTCAGGGGGTTCCAGTAGGCCGCATTTTCTTAGGGCCCACAGGGCCCAACAATTCACCCTTTTGTTTTTGTAATGCAGGAGGAGAAACATAGCCCCTGTCTTAGGTTGTCCATTCTTGCGAACTCAGTCTTACCCGTCTTTGGGACACAAACAGCTAAGGTTTTGGTCCCTGTCTTAGGTTGGCTGAGCTCAGAAGGATCTTACCCATCATCGGGTGCTATGACTCTGGTCTGCTGAAGAGCCTTTCCATGTCCTGTCTTAGGTTGCCCCAGTCTCTCTGGGGTCTTACCCGTCATTGGCCACATGGAGGGTGGGGGTCGGGCAATCGCACTAAGATGGCCGTTCATAAGACGGTTCCTGGCTGGCGAGCCTGTGATAGTGAACCTCGACATGATGTAACTTTACTGCGTCTAACCTCCCCTGGATAAACTGTATGACCTTATTAACAATGCATAGGCCAAAGGTGAGAAGAAGGAAAAGCGTAAGGAGGGGTCCAAGCAGGGGGAGTAAGTAGGGCAGGAGGCCATGAAGCCCAGTCCAAAATGGGTCCTCTAGCAGTTGCTTTCTTCTTTCTTCCAGGTCTTCCTGTAATTTTCTTATCTTGTCATGCACAATTCCAGACCAATTAGCGTAGAAGCAGCACTTCTCCTCTAGGCACTTCGCAGCCTCATTGGGGTTTCCGAATCCCCTGTCACTGGGCGGAACGGAACGAGAGCCAGCAGCAGGAGGAGCAGCAGCGTCACTTTCATCCTAGGCAGATCCTGAGGGAAGAACAGAGGGGCAATCCTCAGGAGTGACACATCCCCTGGAGGGGTCATTAACATTGTCCCCCTGTTGGGGTTGGTATTTGAGGTTTCTAGCCAGTATCCAAATTGGAGCTTCTTCCCCTATGGGGAATACACAGCCGAAAACCCTCCCCATTGTGAGCAGTGGATCTGGGCCCCTCCACTGATGTGTCAGTGGGTCCTTCCATTTGACCTTTACCTGGGGGCTGAGGCTCATATGCCCCCAGTGTTTTGGGAATCTTGATTCAGTCATTTCTTTAGAAAAATTTAAAATATTTATAGTAAACAGGGCCTCTGCCAGCTGCAGGTGGGGGCTTATTCCCCCTTTTTGTTTTTGTAATTGTTCCTTAAGGTATTGGTGGTGTCTTTCAACAATGGCTTGTCCCTGGGGATTGTAAGGGATTCCTGTAGCATATTTGATGCCCCATCTCTCAAAAAAGCCTGCAAGAGCCTTCGAGGTGAAACAAGGTCCGTTGTCTGTTTTCACCTGATGTTGAGAAGCACTGCAGAAAATGGGATGGGCATGGTTGGCCTTCCCTCCAGAATGGGCTGTAGCCCAGCAGGCTCTGCAGTAAGTATCAATGGATATAAACACATATTTAAGTTTACCAAAGGCAGTGAAGTGGGTGACATCTGATTGCCAGAGGGCATTAGTTCTCAGGCCCTGAAGATTAACTCCTTGGGCCTGGAGCAGGGGTACTCTGAGAAAGGGTTGGCAAGATTTACATGTTTGGACAATTTTTTTCAATTCCTTTATAGGCACTTGGGGGAACCTTTGGTGCAGCCCTCTCCAATTTACTTGGGTTAGCTCATGAAAGTTTGCAACTTCATGAGCTGTTAAGATGTTAGGCCCTGAGGCCAGCTGGTCTGCTAAGGCGTTTCCCATAGATAAGAAGCCAGGGAGGCCTGAGTGTCCTCTAAGGTGCTGGAAATATATCAGGGCACTCCTTCCTTCCAAGAGGGCTTTAAGCTCTACCATAAGGGGTGAGATTGGGTTACTGTCAAGCCTGATATGGGCCTGAGGTAATTGAGGCAGGAGATTAGTAATATATAGACTGTCAGAAAAGAGCTTACATGGCTCACGGATGTCCTGCAATGCCATTATTACCACCAGCAGCTCTTTATATTGAGTGGATCCTTAGCTCGGTTGGAATCTCTGGCTGGTTGGAGTGGGACTGTTCCCTCTGAAAGCTACATAAGCTGAGCCGGCTTTCCTTCCATCAGTGAAAATGTACAGTGTGTGGGGTATAGGTATCTTAGAAAGCATCATGGAAGGCATCATGAGCACTAGGGGAAATTTCAGTAAGAAGGTGGCCCACTTAGAGAGCCCAAAGTGGCAGTCTACTCTTCCAATGAACCCTTCCAAGGAGATGGCCAGGAGGGAGTGATTTCGGGCTAGCCATTCAATATCTGATGTCCTATACAGGAGGATAATGTGATGGGGATCTGTCCCGTAATGCCTCTGTGTCTGTGTCCTCTCCCCGTATTACAGCATCTGCCAACTGGTCTGTCTGAGAGTACACCCAAGACGTGCCAGCTGTAGATGTATGTATCCATTCCAGCGATCCCCCTTCTTGAGTGATCTCTGCTGTAGCTAAGCCAGGTCCTGCAAGCACCCATAGGGATAGAGGGTACTCTCTGGAGTATCTAACTAAGGAGCTGTCATGCAAAGCCTCTTGAAAAGCCCTGAAGATCTCTCAATACTCTTGTGTGATAGGGATCTCCTCTTGGGGACTCCTATCTCTCAGTAAGTCAAACAGTGGTGTTAATGTCTCTGTGGTGATGGCCACCCAAGGCCTAAGCCAGTTAATCTCACCGAGCAGACTTTGGATGTCAGGGTGAGTTGTTCTGTTACTTCTGTGTTAGGTTTTATAGGACTGACCTTTGTGGGGGAGAGATGGGTGCCTAATACCTTAAAAGGGGGGACTCATTGGATCTTTTCAGGTGCCACTATGAATCCGCCCTGTATTAGCATTTGTGATATGTTGGAGAATCCTTGCAACCATCAGTCAATAATAAGATCATCCATATAGAGGTATGTGGCCAATAATAAGATCATCCATATAGAGGTATAATAGGGAATCTTTCTGTGACAGCATGGGGGCCAGGAGGATGGTGAGGTACTGTTGGCAGAATGCAGGGCTGTTGGCCATACCTTGGGGTAGCACTACCCACTCATATCGGCGATCTGGCCGAGAGTAGTTGACAGTAGGCCGAGAGTAGTTGAAAAGGCAAACTTACCACAGTCTTCTGGGTGCAGGGGGATTGAGAAAAAACAATCTTTAATGTCGATTACTGCAATCAAGAAGTCTGTGGGGATTGTGGGAGTCCAGGTCATGCCCCACAAGGGGGCTCCGATGACCAGCTCCATCCTATCATTTACCTTCCTTAAGTCCTGGAGCATGCACCATGACCCTGCGGCTTTGTGGATAATAAAGTCAGTCATGTTCCAGGGACTGATGGTTTGGCGAATATGCCCGAGCCTCAGTTGTTCCTCCACTAGCTGGTGTAAGGCTTCTAACTTTGGTTGTGCTAATGGCCACTGCTCTACCCAGATGGGCTTACCCAGCTTCCATCTAATAGGAGGAACCCGGGGAGCAGTGGCCCCTATGATTGGGGGTAGATTTTGACTTGTTTCCTCTTTTCTGAGTAGGGGGGTCATTCAGGGGATCCTCAAAAAACATCTTATCTCAGTGGTCAGCACTGCATCCATCTGTCCCAGTAAGTCCTGGCCTAGTAGGTTGGATGTGAGGCCCTGGGCTACCAGTGGTCTAATCTTACCCTGGTCCCCATCTGGACCTACCCATCTCATGAGGGTGGAGGTCTTTTCTGTTCTGGAGTTCTCTCCCACCCTCAAATCTATGGGCCCAGGTGTTAGGGACCAGGCAGCAGGCACCTCCTCTTTTCTTAAAACTGTCCTGTCTGCTCTGGTATTTATCAAGCACTGGAATCTGATGCCCCCAATGATGACTGACATTTGGGGGCACAGGCACTCAGTTAAGGGGACCATCCAGTGAGCCTGGGTTCTCACATTTTCATGCCTGGCACCTTGTTTTTCCGGACATATTCCTCCTTGGTGTGACAGGGCTGTAGGCCACCCCAAGGCTAGTTTAAAGGCTTACCTTCCAGGTCAAACTTTGATCTGCCGTCCCTTTTCCAATGGAAGCCCTTCTTACACCAGGGACACGGGGTGGTTGGAGGCCTGGTCCCCGCCCCCAGTCCTGTCCCAGCCCCCGCTTGATGGCAGTCCCTTCTGAAGTGGCCCTCTTGCCCACACCGAAAGCAGGCCCCCACCCCCCCCTTTTTGGTGGGGCTTCTCCTCCCGCACCATCAAAGCTCGTGTAAGAGCCTGTCATTACCGTTGTCTGGGCCTGTAGGGCAAGGGACAGGGCCTGGGACTGGTGGTGCTGGGTGCCCACATCTTGCAACTCAATCACCCAGCTACTCATAGACTGGTCCTTCAAGCCTGCACATGCCATGCGGCGGTCATTGTTCATCCCTTCCCATACCAACAGCCTTACAAACTTGTCTCTAAGCTCCCACACAGGGAACTTTCGATGGATGCTTTGTTGAACCCTATCAATGAAATCAGGCAGTGGTTCCCCAGGCTTTTGTGTCACCCCAGTGATCAGTGTCTCAGTAGAGTCCTCATTCAGTTTCACCCAAGCATCCAATCTGTATTGTCTCACCTGATCCCTGTAAGGGCCAGGGACGGCTGCTTGCTGGATCCCTGTGTGGTTCCTGTCCCCTGTCCGTGAAAGCATCCCGAATGCAATAGGGATGGGAGGATTGGCTCTCTGATTCTCCTCCGCCCTAAGTCGAAACTCCTCCTTGAAAAAGGCAGTCCATTTGATGAACACAGGACTAGGGTGAACAGCCTTAGCCACATCAATCCAGTCCTTAGGGACGCAGGGATGTAGTCAATGTCTTGCAACAGCATCGTGGCCCAGGGAGAATTGGGGCTGTCTTCTGCCACTGCCTTGCGGAGCTCTTTGAGGTCCTTGGCCTCCCATGGGTACCAATCTAAAGGCTGGTTTCCCCCTGGTGCCAGGTTTACGGGGAATGCCTGTGGCCCCTCCCCCAAGCTGTATGTCGTCCCCCCTCCATTTGAAGGGGCTGTTGATGGGGCCCGAAACAGATTGGTTGAAGGGTCCGGCTGCAGTGGACCCTTACGGGGTCAGGCAGCACTCCCAAAGGAGTCAAGGGATGGAGAGAGGGTGTTGGGCCGGTCTGGTGAATCTATCTTAGGGGTCTGATCCAGTTCCAATGGCCCCGCCCCTGGAGGCTCTTTGGCCTTCGGGGCTGGGTCCTCCACCTGTGTATTCAGGGGGTGGAGTGGGAAGCACCCCTTCAGAGCTGCCACAGTGGGGAGCATCCCCAAGGGGGGAATCTCCCCCTTTTCCATTTGAGCTTTTCTGATTAGCTTTTCTTTTTTCTTTTTTTTTAATCCAGACATCTTTTTTTATTTTTATTGTTATTAAACTTTTTCCAGAAATCATACATCATTTCTCAATCGAATCTAGAGTCGCTTCCTTTTCCATGCCCCCCACCCCACCCGAGTCCCTGCACTCTGCTGTACATGTACTGCATCTTTTTCTGAGTCAAAAGAAAAACTCTGGAAAGACTCAGACATCTTTTTAAACACAACAGCTTGTTAGAGACCGATGATAGTTAAGTAGGAGTAATTTTTTAATAAAATAATAATTGTAATAACACAAGAATTATCATAATTATCCCAAATGGTAACTACTACTAATACATTTGACTCCCCCCCCTTTTTTTAATTGATGCTTTGTGTATTTCATACATCATTTTCCAATTCAGTTCAGGCATATATCCCCTTCCCTTCCTCCCACCCCACCCCTACCCATCCCAGATCATGCATTCTGCCGTAAGTTTTCTGCATCTTTCTCTGCTTTTTTGTTTTGTTTTGTTTTCATTTTTTTTTAACAATAAGTGATAATTTGTGAGTACAAGCATCCTTCATGTAAAACCAATTTGCAAGCAGTTGTGCCCAAACCCACACAGCTCATGGGTCCCACCATCCAGCAGGGGGGGGGCTTGTATGTTCAATCAAGTTGACCAAATGAGTGTCCAGTCTATATTGCTGATTAGCTTTTTAACCCTATCCCAAGTGTCCCAATCAAAAAGGTTGCCCTCCGGTAACCAAGGGGCGAATTTCAGCAAACAGTCCCAGGCCTGGGACCTGGTTATCAGAGAGGTCTAAACCTCTACTCTTGAGGAGGATCCTAAGGGATCCTAAAGAGGGATCAATTTTTGAATTGGACTTCCCCATATCTTAAGGGGGTACACTCACCCATAGACCAATTGGCCCGTCAGTGAACTTCCAAAGGTAACTGGGCAGAAACACCAGTCTGTGGGTGTCACCTGAAGAGGGATGGGGGGAGAAGAGGCTCGAACCAGCCGGCCTCCTTGGTGGATGGGGCTGAGCAGGATGATGAGTGTCAATGGTCCTTAAGAGAACACACCAAACCAGGAGCTCATCAAAGCAAGGACTCACTTTATTGCATCAGGCAGCAGCTTATATTCACTCGGCAGGAGGGACGGAGAAAAGAAGGTGGGAGAGGAAATACTTAGAGTGGGGGGATAGCTTTGGACCAATAGTAATTCAGATCAGCCTGTGCTGAGTCACTCCTATGTGGAAGTGACCGGCCAAAGACAGGTTGCTAAACTCTAGTCAGGCTCAGGGAGTTACAGTAGGCCGCATTCTCTAGGGCCCATGGGTCCCAACACTTCCATCATCTCGTCTCTCTCCTAATTGCTCAGATGTACTTTGTTCTCCGTTTTGTTGTTGCTTATATGTTCTCAAATTACCAAAAATCTCTTTTGCTACAAAATTTTGTGCACCTTCTACTTATCCTTGTTGGGATTTGCTTTTCTCCAAGCCTTCTTGTTTCCTCTAGTTAATGTGCACATTCGGGAAGCAGTATCTTAGGGAACTTTTTCATGTTAATGACACTAATTTTAAACACACATTTCTCTGAATATCTCTGCATTCATTCACCTATACAATGGCACATGTGCACAATAAGACATACCCTTAGTTTAATTGGCCAAAAGAATAAAATGATACAAATTACACTTTGGATACAGTATTCATATACAGAATGGTATTTTCTACTCCATAATGCTTAGCATCAAATCTACACACACCTGCTAGTGATTTTATTCTTTCCCTACTGATTTCAGGTCTACTTTCCCAATTCAAGTGTGGACTGAATCATTCAGTCTTCCAAACCCATAAAATAAGAGTATTAGGAAGGTGAGTAACCTATAAAATAAGATAAGAGGATAACAGTCACCAAGAAGGAGGACGAAGAAGACTGTATAACTCTAGAATGCAGCCCTGACACAATTTAGATTGCTGGTTTTGAGAATACTAATTCTCGGGGCTGGAGAGATGGCCTAGTGGTTAAGAGCGCCGACCGCTCTTACAGAGGACCCAGGTTCAATCCCCAGCACCCATATGGCAGCCAAGAACCGTCTGAAACTCCAATTCCAGGAGAACTCCAGTTCCAGGGGAATCCAATACCCTCTTCTGACCTCCGCGGCATTGCACGACACAGGTGCACAAACTGGCATGCAGACAGTACATTGATACACATACAGAAATAAATAAAAAAAAAAAAGAGAATACTAATTCTCACAGTTACTCTACGATTTATCATTTTTCACATTTAAAAATAAAAATAAGTCTGGCTTAGACAAATCACAGCATAAAGGAAGGAAGTGGATAAGAACACCCAACTTTAGCTGTAGCACTGTTGGCAATTGTTAGCTGCTGTGAGAGAAAGAGTCAGTTTTCTTTAAGAGTGTGAAGCTGTTGAACACTTTTTAAGATTTTTCTCAGCCATCTTTACTTCCTTACTGGTGAAGTCTCTGTTCATCTCTTTACTCCATCTTTTAAGTAGGTCATTTGTTTTCTTACTTCTTTGTTTTTTAAGTGTCAGATGCTTCAGTGGTGAAGGTTTCCTCCCACTCTGTGGGTTTTTCTATGCACTTCCTTGATTGTTTCTTTATCTGTACAAAAGATTTTGAGTTTGATGAGGTCCCACTTGTAAGCTGTTGTCCTTATTTCCTGTGCAGCTGCTGTTTGATTTCGAAAGACTTTTCCTACACCTATGTCTTGTAGGTTGCTGCAAACTTTTTCTTCAATCACCTTCAGGGTTTCAGGTTTCAGGTTGAGATATTTGATCCATTTGGAGTTGGGGTTTGTACAGGGTGAGAGGTAGGGGTTTAATTTTTTTTTCTACAAATGGTGATCCAGTTTGCTGAAGATGCTGTCTTTTCTCCATTGAGCTTTTTTGGCTCCTTTGTCAAATATGAAATGGCTGAAGTTATATGAGCTCAAATTTGGATCTTCAATTTTGTTCCATTGGTCAATGATTCTGTTTTTTTGTTTTTTTGTTTTTTTGTTTGTTTGTTTGCCAGTACCAGGCTGTCTTTATGACTATAGCCCTGTAGTATAGCTTGAAGTCTGGTAATGTAATCCCCTCACTATTGCACTTTTCACTTAGGGTTGCTTTAGCTATTGGTGGTCTTTTGTTTTTCCACATGAACTTAAGGATTGTTTTTCTAAGTCTGTGAAAAAGAAAAGCTCATGGGGAGTTTGATTGGGATTGCATTAAATCTGTATATTAATTTGGGCAGAATGGACATCTTTTCTATATTAATTTTTCTAATCCATGAGCATGGAAGGTCTCTTAATCTTTTGATGTCATTTTCAATCTCCTTCTTCAGGGTTTTAAAAATTTTGTTGTAAACTTCTTTGGTGTCTTGGGTTAGGTTTATTCCTAAATATTTTATTTCTTTTGAGGCTATTGTGATTGGGAAGATCTCCTTATATTCATTTTCCAGTTGCTTATTTTTGGTGTAAAGAAAGGCTACTGATTTTTCTAGGTTTATTTTGTATCCCACCACTTTACTAAAACTTTTAATCATTTATAAGAGTTTTCTGGTGAAGTTTTTAGCATCCCTTAGGTAAAATATCATATCATCTGTAAAAAGGGATAGTTTTACTTCCTCTTTCCCAATTAGTACTCCTTTAATTTCGCTTTCTTATCCTGTTTCCCTAGCAAGCATTTCAAGCACTATATTAAAGAGGAGTGGCAATAGTGGACAGCCTTGCTGTGTTCCTGCCTTTAAGTCCTGGGAATGCTTCCAACTTTTCTTCTTTTAGGATGATGTTGGCTGTGGGTTTCTTGTATATGGCTTTTATTACAATGAGGAATGATTCCTCCTGTCCAATTCCCTCTAGGACTTTAATCATGAAGGATGCTGGATTTTGTCAAAAGCTTTTTCTGCATAAATTGTGATGATTGTGTGGTTTATGTCTCAGTCCATTTATGTGTTTTATGATATTTATTGATTTATGTATGTTGAACCATCCTTGCATCTCTGGTATGAATCCAACCTGGTCATGATCTTTTTTATGTAGGTCTGTATGCGATTGCAAGTATTTTGTTGAGAATTTTTGCATCTGTGTTCATTAATGATATGGGTCTATAGTTTTCTTTCTTGTTTGTGTCTTTACCTGGTTTTGGTATTGGAGTGATGCTGGCTTCATTGAAGGAATTTGGGATATTTCCCTCTGTATCTTCTGAAAAGTTTGAAGAGTAATGATTGTAAGCCCTATTTAAATGTTTTATCTATAAAACATTCTTCTGTGAAACCATCCGGACCTGGGCTATTTTTAGTTGGGAGGCTTTTTATTACATCTTCAATTTCCTCAAGTATTATGGGTCTGTTTAAGCTGTCAATCTCTTCTTGATTAAGCTTTGGTGAATCCTAGGATTTCAGATATTTGTCCATTTCTCATAGATTTTCAAATTTAGAAGAGTATAGGTTTTTGAAGTAGTCTCATATGATTGTCTGGATCTTATTTTATCTGTTGTGATGTTTCCCCTTTCATCATGAATGCTATTGATTTGGAGTTGCTCTTTCTTTCTTTTGGTTAACCGGGCAAGAGGTCTGTCTATTAAGAAGTTTCAACATCATTAATAGTTAAGGAAATGCAAATTAAAACCACACTAAGTTATCATCTCACTCCAATAAGACTAGCCAAGATCAAGAAAACAAAAGACACCAAATTCTGGAGAGGCTGTGGGGGAAGGAAAACACTCATCTGCTGCTGGTGGGAATGCAAACTGGTACAACCACTGTGGAAAGCAGTGTGGGGAACCCTCAAAAAACTCAGAATGAGCCTACCGCCTGACCCAGCCATACCATTCCTGGGTATATACCCACAAGATGAATCCTACCACAAAGATACATGCACAGCTATGTTTATTGCAGCTCTCTTCACAATAGCAAAGAACTGGAACCAACCCAAATGCCCCTTAACTGATGACTGGATAACAAAAATGTGATACATCTACACAATGGAGTTTTATACAGCAGTAAAGAAAGATGACATCATGATCTTTGCTGGTAAGTGGATGGAACTCGAAGCCATTATGCTAAGTGAAGTAGTGAAGTAACACAGTCTGGGGGTGGGGTGAATGGTTTCCCTCATTTGTGGATGCTAACACCAAATCCCCAGTTGGCAGGCAAACTGAGCAACTTTATTATTATATTTCATTGTATCTGATGTGTTATTCCAATGTGAATCTCTCTCTCTCTCTCTCTCTCTCTCTCTCTCTCTCTCTCTTTTTTTTTTTTTTTGTCTTTTCAAGAAAGAGTCTCCCTGTAGCCCCAGCTGTCCTGGAACTAGACCAGGCTGGCCTTGAACTCACAAAGATCCACCTGCCTCTGCCTCCAGAGTGCTAGGATTAAAGGCATGAACCACCACACCCAGCTTGGCTTTCAATGTGAATCTCTTAATGGGCTCTAGAATTGTCCTACTACTTGTATTCACACATTGTAATTAACATATGAATGGAAGATATATTCATATTCATATTCTATTCATATTCTTTTACCTGCATGCAACTTTACTGTTAAAATGTGAATCTTTAAATGTGTTTAGGAATCAACCTATTGTTTATTTTTAGAATTTATAATTTTGATTTATGTGTGTTTATATTCATATTTGGGAATATAAAATTAAAGGGAACAAAAAAGAGAGAGAAAAACATAATTAAAACTGACTAAAAACAGTAAACCTGTGCATCGAAAAGGTTAGAAAAGACTGAGAAAAAGATGCAAGACAGGACTTAACATGTATGACAGAGTCTATGAGCTCTGGCATGGGGGGACATAAGGGGTGGGCATGGATGGGGGAATGAGTCTAGATTTGATTGAGAAATGTTGTATGAGGTGCACTCAATAAAAATTAACTTAAAAAAAAAGAATATGAAGCTGGGTGGGTTAATGAGGCTCCACTGGATGGGCCCAAATAAGGGGATTGGAGGAAATAAATTTGAATAATATGTTAATTATACTTATACTAGAGTATATGAAATATTAAGGTGGGGTGCATATTTTCTAAGTTTTATTTAAGTATTTGTTTTGTTTTTTGAGACAGTCTCATTATGTAGCTCTGAATGGCCTGGCACTGCTACGTAGACTAGGTTAGGATGGAACTCTCAGAGACCTGCCTGCCTCTGCCTCAAGAATGCTGGGAATAAAGGCATATGCCACCATACCCAGAGCATCTATTGCTTATAAACAGCCTCTGAGTTCAGTGGATGTGAGACACAGTACTGACAATCGTTTTTACTACTCAGTGCTTGGGGTTTGAAACAAATCATTTCCTCTGCCTCACACTTCTCTTGTTTATACAAAAATCTAAATGATGTGGTAAGTCAAGCCCTCTAAAACTTTTGCAAGAGATGGAGAAAAATATGACAGTTTTCAGGACAAAAGTCAAGTAGGTGAAGGCTGGAAGCATACAATCACCAGTAAACTTGAAATGGAAACTAGAAACCAACTTCGAAACAATTAAATATGGACTATTTTAATAACTCAGATAAAGTGGAGAATATCAAATAGCTCATTTGGTTTGGTCTCAATAATGAAATAGTCACAAGAAATCAATCATCAAAGTCCTGTTAAAATTGGACCTTGTTGCTTGCTATCTATTTCACCATTTCCAGTAGAGTAAGTGGTATG
This sequence comes from Rhizomys pruinosus, assembly GCA_009823505.1. Lineage (NCBI taxonomy): Eukaryota > Metazoa > Chordata > Mammalia > Rodentia > Spalacidae > Rhizomys > Rhizomys pruinosus. Next base: position 1,565,161 of record VZQC01000816.1, on the reverse strand, counting down.
GCCAATGTCTGCCAGCAGAATTGGGGAGCCATTGCTAGGGACTCAGAATGCTGTAGCAACCCTGGGGACATGCTTCGAATCTGGCAAGAACATTCCCTCATCGTGCTATTTCAATTTGACAGCTTCAGATTTTTAACAGGGGAGAAAAGCAGAACTAATGGATGTGAACGAGCTTAAAACCTAGCGAACTTATCAATCAAACAAACAGCTGTATTTTGGAAGCTAATAGAGGTTCTTCTAAAAACATAAAAAGCCAATAGGTACCTTTTTAGGCAACTAATAATTTGAATCTGGCTTTCTTCATTCGTCTCTTCCCCCAACCTGCCTACCTTCTCCATTTTCTCTTCTTATTTTTTCTTTCCTCTGGTATAATATTCTTGTCAACATTGATTAACATGAAAAGATCCTCTTTACATAAAGCATTCCACTTTGTAGAAAAAGAATAACACGGAATCTAATTTTATGAAAAGATAACTCAAAAAGATGAATGAAGCAAATCAAATTATTAACATGATTATAATCTTTTTCATCCATTTCTGGTTGTATTAACAGAGCAGCACACACAAAAAACTGTTTGTAATTGGTGCATTACTCAGTAATGACTATAACAGTTTATCTTTTTATTGAACCTCAGGCACATAACATTTTACATATACATTTCAAAGAGCTTGGAACACAATTATCTGTTTTGCTTTACAATTATTTCAAAACATTCTACTATTGTATTTCTCCACAGAGGGCTCTAACCTAATATTTTCTAGAACAGGTTTGCTTTTGAAGTAACGGTGATTCAAAACACACAATAAAACTCTGCTTATTTTACCAGAGGAATAGAAAACACACTTAATTATATTCTCTACCCTTTTGAAGGATGAAGATAGGAAGTCCAGGCCCTTAGAATACTATGAATAAGATATCCTCAACCCAGAGCCCCTGAGGATATAAGCCTGTTTGAATGGCATAGTGGGGATCCTTCACTCAGAGAAGCCACTTCTCTAAACATGGTTTATATGATCTTGGCAGTATTCAAAAAATGCACCAAGATTAAGTTTCTCCTGTGCAAGTTGCACAGCATCATATACTAAGGTAATGAGTTGTGCTCCAATGAATCAACTGACTCTCCACCAGCAGAGTCTGGGTGACAGCTCCCACTGCAGCACCGGGTGAGAGCACCCAGAGTGTTGGCAAGACCTACAAGGTGGCATGGCTACTTCATCTATCTGGAGATATTTTAATGAAAGGTAACTTCTAAGCTTGTTTTTAAAAGCATAAGTAAAACTAAGTTAAAAATAAATAATAAAATGAATAAAATCTTACAGTGTCAGAGGTATAACTTGAGATAGAGGATCTGCCCAGTTTATGCAACATCCTGGCTTCAATATCTAACACTGTAGAAAAAAATGCAGAATATTTTTCATATGGATCTAGTAGTGTGCATTTAAATGCAAATTCATTGGAATAACAAGAGCTCTGAAGCCACATGTGTGAATTTCAGACCTGCTCCAAATATTTGGTAGCTATATGATCCTGGAATGCACTTAACTCCAGAGTTTTCATTTTATCACCTGAAAAATAATCTACTTTAATAACTTAATTTTCTTTTTTCAAAATAGCCTGTATTCACTGAGTATGAACCTGATCTACTGGGCATTTTATGTTGGATAATGTTCCAGCAGCAGTTATAGAAGGTAATGCTTAGTATTTGTAATTTGAAAGTGTTTTTCCCCAGGACAAGACAGTAGGTTTTCTAGTATCCAATGTCATGTAAGTGCTGCGGTTATTTGTTTGTTTGTTTGTTTGTTTGTTTTTACTTTCAAATAAATTTGACTTGTCTAATGTAAGCCAAGTAGGTATTATGGGTAAGCACCCTCAGTTCTAAGACATTTTTTTCATCTTATATATATTTTCTATATTCTATGAATTCAGCTCAGATTTACAAATGGCTTAACTAGAATTTTCTGTTTGAGTTTCGGATCTAAGATTTGAGGTTTCATATCATAAATTTATTGTAATTAGTCATTTGTACATCCTGGAAAGCATCCAACACGAGTCTAGTTCTTATTCCTAGAGACTAACTTTCAGAAGACCAATGTTTCTGTCATTTTTAAAATAGTGTTATATTAGCACATTCACAACTGATACAAAGAAATCAATAAATATTCTACCAAATGTTAACTGTTAGTAGGAAACAGGAAGTTTCCTTTTTCTTTTTTTTTCGGTCTTTTTCAAGACAGGGTCTCCCTGTAACCCCAGCTGTCCTGGAACTCTGTAGACCAGGCTGGCCTTGAACTCACAAAGATCCACCTGTCTCTGTCGCTGCCCCCCGCCCCCGACCCCTGGAGTGCTAGGGTTAAGGCCTGCACCACTACTGCCCAGCTAGATTTTCCTTTTTGAAAACTGGACTTCACAGTACAAGCATGGTGGCACATGCCTTTAATCCTAGAATTTGGGAGGCAGAGGCAGGTGGATCTTTGTGAGTTCAAGGCCAGCCTGGTCTACAATGTGAGTTCCAGGACAGCTGGGGCTACAGGGAGACCCTGTCTCGAAAAGACCAAAAAAAAAAAAAAAAAAAATCTGTGGTTTTCAGTCTGTAAGGCTACAAGCACATCGGTAATTGTTCTCTTCTGAACATTAGTCTCCATCTCCTGCTCCCGAAGATCACATTTTTTAAATTTTTTTAATTATATGAATATACTGTCTGCATGTAGGTCTGTGCACCAGTGTGAACTGCCACAGAGGTCAGAAGAGGGCGTCGGACTCCCCTGGGAACTGGAACCAAAGATGGCCCTCAGCCGCCATGTGGTGCTGGGGATCGAACCCCGGTCCTCTGCAAGAGCAGTAGGCGCTTCCAACCACTAGGCCATCTCTCCAGCCCCGCCTTTTTTAAATTTATTATTTTTTTAAGATCACATTTTTGTAGGACACCATTATCTTGCACAGAGGTGCAGCGCTTTCTTGATGGGTTAAACTAGATTAGGGTAACTGGCTCCACAATTCTTTCGAGGTTTGATGCAGCTATAAACCATGTTGGACAGGTCACAGTGGTAAAGAATTTAGTAGTCTAGATGTTTAAAGATACTTCTTGAATTAATGAGGACATGAAATTAGAGGCAGCAATAGCATCAGTCCTGCAATCACTAAGAACTGAACTCTGCCCAAACACCGCAGTCCCCAGAGACAGATCCTGCCCAGACAGAGCTCAAAATAATGGAGCACAGTGACTACCTTAAACAGACCCTGAAAGACCCCGTGCAGAAGATAATGGGTGTGTGGTGATTGCAGGCATTATAAGAATGGTGAACCTGATACTAGAAGCTAAAACAATAACTCATAAAATTCTCCCATTTGGCTGGATAATAATTCACCAGTGTCATAACTGAATGTTCGTGTTTCTTTTTGATCTATCAATGAAAGAAAAGGATAAAATGTTTTGTCACTAGACTGGATCCTTTTCCCTCTAGGAACTATGGAACCAATGACCTGGTTTGACCAAGAATAGAAGTAGTAGTGGGAGATAAGGTTGTAAGTCAACTTTTCATCCCTTGCGGGTCAAGAGGTTATACATATAGTTACAGATAAAGAGACAAAATGTAGCGGTTAAGAGCACCGACTCTCTTGCAGAGGACCCGGGTTCAATCCCCAGCACCCACATGGTGGCTGAGAACCGTCTTTAACTCCAGTTCCAGGGGAATCCGAAGCCCTCTTCCGACCTCCGCGGCATTGCACGACACGGGTGCACAAACCTGCATGCAGACAGTACATTCATACACATAAAATAAAAAAAAAAATAAAAAATAAATTTAAAAAAAAAAGAGACAAAATGTAAGTGTAGTTTAATAAAGATGATGAATATTCATGTTTATTCTGGGCAAGAAAAGAGGTTTTCTGGGAATTCAGGTCCCAACTCTTTTCTATCCTCTATTGTTTCTTTCCAGTTGTCATCTTGCCAAATATCAACTTTCATGGGAAAGGGTATTATAGTATTTAGCATACAAATAGGATTATAATGAGGTCAGAGGTTGCCTAACATCTCTCTGGTAGCTATCATGCATCTAAACATATTCAACCAGCCCACCTGAAGAGGTATATTTGTGTGTGTGTGTGTGTGTGTGTGTGTGTGTGTGTATGTGTGTGTATCTTTTGACATCCAGTCCTCAGAGGTAAAGAAGATCAAGGTAGGGAATTGGGTTATTGTCTTAATACCTTAATACCAGAATAATTCAAATGCAGGTCCATGACAGATCCCAGTTCCCCATGAATACAATTCTATAGTTATTTTTTCAAATATATATTTTGTTGCATTTTTGTGAATTTTATACCATATATCTTAATATTTAGATTCCCTCACCTATATGCACCCCTCCAGAACCACATCTCTAGAACCTATGGATTCTGTCAGATACATTAAGTCATATTGAGTCACATTTGTGTCCCCACAGGGTCCATGATGTGACTTCATCCACTGGATACTGGTAAGCCCATCTAGCATCACTCTGTTAAAAAAGACTTTTTTTCCTTCACCCAGTAGTGATCAGACAGTAGTTCCTTGGCTAAGTTAGGAGCTACTTGCCTTTTTCCCAGTTATATGGTGAGTTATTCTGACTGACTTTGTCTGAGTTTTATGCATGCTGTCACCATTGCTATAAGTTCATACAAGCAAATTATCAGAAACAGTTCCAGGCTGGGGTACAGGGAGATCATTTAAATATATATATATATATATATATTATATAATATATATATATATATATTATATACATATATGTATATATAATAACATATTATATGTATATGAATATATACATATTTTATATATATATATATCTACAGTGAAAATTACTGGAGAAATAGCTCATTGGTAGAGCACTGGTTGCTTTTACAGAGGACCCAGGTTTAATTCACATCACCTGCATGGTGGCTAACAGGAATACAATACCTTCCCTTCCCACTCCATGGGCATTGCATGACATGGATGCACTTGCATATTTGCAGACAGTATACTCATATACATAAAATAAAAAGAAATAAAATATAAAAAAGAAATTATATTTGTCTAAGAATAGGATCAACATTGGATTTTCTCTAGGGTCTATAATCTCTCAAGTCATTCATATTTGGATACATTTACAGTACCACACATGAGTTTCCTTAAAATTAAGTGAGCCTTGGGGCTGGAGAGATGGCCTAGCGGTTGGGAGCACCGACGCTCTGCAGAGGACCCAGGCGTTCGATCCCCAGCACCCCACATGCGGCTAAGAACCGTCTGTAACTCCAATTCCAGGAGAACTCCAGTTCCAGGGGAATCCAACGCCCCTCTTTCTGATCCGCGGCATTGCACGACACGGGTTCACAGACCTGCATGGAGACCATTTATACACATACAAAAATAAAATAATAAAAAAAATTAAAAAAAAAAAAAAAAAAAAAAAATTAAGTGATGATTTTTTAAAAAGACAAAAAGTGCCACTACTGCCCCAGTATACTGTGCTGTGCCCATAATTGTTGAGATAATTTGGCCTTAAAGCTGGGGCAGAACCATCGATTTATTTTCTCCCTTATCATCTTGTATATGTATAGAATCCTCTGATACAATGAGAGATCATTTTCAGGGAGAAGGTTTCAGGTCAATTCCAGCCCCATTGCTCCAAGGCCTGAACCCAAAGTTATGTGTTCTTTGCAGCAATAGGGCTTTACCTTCAAGTTCTGGGACACAATCAAGGGCTGTGGCAATAGATTTTTGTGGTAAGCATATGTTCAGGAGTTGGTGAAATATTTATTCATTTTTATGTTTATTTATTTACTATGTGTGTTAGTCATTTGGGGAATAAGCATGCACTGAAAGTTAGAAGGCAGTTTCGAAGAAGGCATTTCACTTCTTTTTTTTTTTTATTGATGCTTTGTGCATTTCATACATCATTTTCCAATTCAATTCAGGCATATTTCCCTTTCCCTTCCCCCACCCCAACCCCCCCATCCCAGATCATGCATTCTGCCATAACTGTCCTGCATATTTCTCTCAGCTTTTTTTTTTCATTTTTAGCTATAAGTGATAATCCATGAGTACAAGCATCCTTCATGCAAAACCTATCTGCAGGCTGTTGTGCCCAAACCCCTACAGCCCCACCATCCAGTGGGGGGTGAAAGGATGTTTGTTCAATCAAGTTGATCAAATGAGTGTCCAGACTACATTGCTGTAGTTTCACCATTCACCCCAATCACAGCCCTTACATTCTACTATGCCCCCTCTTCCGCAGATTGTTCCCTAGGCTTAGAAAAGGGGCACAAGTGGATGAGAAGCAAAACAGTCCACTCTCTCTGGAGCTGTTGTTTTGGACTCTGGTCAATTCTGGCTGTTTCCTTTCATGGGCTGACAGTTTGTCCAGGCATAACCTTTCAATCCTACTAATGAAGCACAAGCAATTAGATATATAGGTATTTAAACAGTACTAATAGTTATGGTAGGGTACTTTGGTATAGACACATATGTTTGGATGATATGTTAATCCATGAATTACATTTTTTCCTGTTAAATATGACAGGGTCTTACTGTGGCTTATAACATCTAACCTGTAGAGGATGTAAGCTTGTGGCATCAGCCATGGGTTATTCCTCCAAGGAGAGAGCCAATAGCCAATTAGGTTTGGGATATACAGGCATATGGCTGCCTCTGCTGCACAATATTTCCAGGCAGGTAAGGTGTAGCTGGTGCTGACGGTGGAGTCTTGCTTGACTCAAGGAGACCCGTATTTGCTTTATTGGTTTAGTGGCCTTTGGTAACACTCTCTGGCCTTCCAGAGGCCATCTGTACACTTGCATGTGTGGTCTCAATACATCTTTCCCATGTTAACTTCTTTGACTGTTTCCCAGTGATAAAATTCAGGCTTTCCCACTTTACACAAAGAGCTATCTTGCTAGCCAATAAAGTACTATTATGTGAGCACATTTGGCCCATCTCACTTGGAAATGTGTGTGTGTGTGTGTGTGTGTGTGTGGTCAGTGTGCCTCAAGTTTTAAATGATTAACTGTTCTCTCAAAAAAAATATAGATGATTTGCCTGTCTCACTTCTGACAATTGCTTTAGTTTGCCATGAGTTTTGTAATTTTTCTTCTAGAAAATCAATTGAAAAGAAGGATATATCTATTGGGTGTAAAATGATGTCTTCTAGCCCAATGGGATCAGAATACTGTAGAAAACATAGTTCCAACACCCTGCTACAAATGAGAATACTGTTATATGTATATACCCAAGGCTTTAAGAAAAAGGAAAGATTAAATCCATATGCTAATAGTCTAAAAATCTGCAGGCCAGGGTCAAGTGGTGATTCTTTGGAATTACGTTCCTAGGACCAAGTTCTGACTGTATTACTTCCTTTTGTGACATATAAATGCAATCTGTGCTCAACTCAGGCTTTGAATGCAGCATCCCTCCGTGTTTCACACTTAGTTGTTCCTGTCAATCTCGAGAGAATACTTTTCACTTAACTTTAAAGCAATGTCATTATAATGATTTTCTCATATTTAAGATCCAAATAGAAGTGGGGAAATGAATCTTAAAAGATTTATTTTTCATTCATTTTTTTGTTTTCTTGTTTGTTTTGTTTTGAATACAGCATAGCTGGGGGAATATTCATTGAAAATATATATATTTCAACTTCTTTGCCTGATCTGTGATTCTATATGAGATGCAACTTAACAAACCATATCTAGTTTAGCATCTTTCTCACTTGATAATAAATCATGAAATATGGATTCTTGGATGATAAATTAAATTTCTGAAAGTGTAATGAGGTATCTGGATAAATATTGTCTGTGATTAAATATTTTAATACATGTTTTAAGTTAGAATTTTTTTTTGCTCTTAGAAAATAGATATATAGACAGATAAATAGGATATGTATGAACAGATGTTTTATGCCTTTTGATATATATGTACCTTTTTTAAACAAACACATCATACATGTGTACTGCCATTTGGTTTTGTAAATTTATATAATCTAAAAACTTAGATACATAGGCACCCCTATCACTGTTGAAAGATTTTTGAAATTCAGATTTCATGCTTACCAAAATGGATCTTGTTTATAAACTCTAAAGATGTCCACAACATAAAATTATAATTTATTATTTTTCATAGTAAATGGTTATCAATAGAAATAATTACTAATGGGCTGAAGGAATGGCCTGGCGGTTGGGATCACCGACCGCTCTTGCGGAGGACTCAGGTTCGATCCCCAGTGCCCACGTGGCGGTCGAGAACCGTCTGAAACTCCAATTCCAGGAGAACTCCATCTCCAGGGGAGTCCAACGCCATCTGACCTCCGTGGCATTGCATGACACGGGTGCACAGACCTGCATGCAGACAGTACATTCCTACACATACAGAAATAAATAAAATTAAAAAAAAATTTAAAAAAGAAATAATTACTAATATAAGTAAAGTAAATTAATTTGTTCACATTTTAATTTTTAATTGAGGTTTATGTAATAGCTTCTAAATTTTGAGGACATTCAAACATGGATACTGTATAGTTTTATAAGAGAACCAAATATTAAGCATGGATTTTTTTTTTCTTTTGGAGACAGGGTCTCCCTGTAGCCCCGGCTGTCCTGGGACTTGCTCTGTAGACCAGGCTGGCCTTGAACTCACAAAGATCCGCCTGCCTCTGCCTCCCCAGTGCTAGGATTAAAGGTGTGCACCACCACGCCCGTCTTAAGCATGGATTTTTTATTTAAATCTTAAAGTATCACTTTTTAATTGATTTTGAGAAATGAGCTATGACTACCTGTACTCTTTCATGTTTCTTTCCCATTATCTCTCTAATTTTATAAATAGAAAATATACAAAAGAATTTCATGCAATAGCTTTGTGTGTAGTTTGGACACATTCAGAGTTAAAATATGCAAACTACTGCCTATGCCAATAACAATTATAAGAAAGACACCTAAGAGCCAGTCATAATCCACTAATGGGGCCTTGTCAGGGAGTCAGAAGGAAACAAAGTGTACAGCGTGAGGCCACACAGATCCATGGGCCAGGGAGTAACACTGTCAACACAGAGAGAACACACTGAAACATTATCCTAAAATTGGCTGGGGCAGAATTTTTACTGTAAACATTTTCGTATTTAAGATATATTTTATCTTAATGTTTTCCATTGACCATAAAAATATACCTCAGTTCCAAAAATATAGTACTTTTCATTTATATTAATATATAAACTTTGTCGGAAGAACATAATGCTTTCTAACTCTGGTTTACATTGATAAAAACTAAATGACAATGCCAAACACGTTTTGAAAATGAACTAAACATTCGAATATATAATTCATGACCTAGAACGTCTATAAATTGTAGTCCTCACTGGTGTGCGAAGCCTTGCTGCCTCTTGTTTCTAGTCTTAGACCTAAGTTTATTGGAATTACTATACATTTATACTCTCTATATATCATTTCTTTACATGTACACATACACATCTTGTTCCTCAGTAATACAATGTGTTAGTCACAGATATAGAAAGCCAGGGTAAAAGAAACTCTAAAAAAAAAAAAAAAAAAAAAAAAAAAAAAACTCTCAAAGGCACGATGTGCAGGAAATAAACAGCACAGTTGTTTTGCTTTAGATTTTGGCCTAGCTATCAAACTTTTCTAACAGGCAATTTATACAGTTGGTAGATAGAGACAGTAAAATGACTCATTTGATAAGTCTTTAAAACTGCTAAAACCTAAAATAAAAATTATTTTGGCCCAGCCTAGGCCAGAGAAAGCTGAGTAAATGTTAGCGGCTGTGGAGAGTTTGCTGTATGCTATGTATTATGAGTTAAGAGGCACTGTGCTTAATAGATTAGTTATGCCCCTTTCCATTGTGCTTAGAAGGTTGAATTGTCCTGTGCAAAGATTTATAGAAATGTAAACCAGGTGTCTCACACTTATTCAGCCTTCAGGGGTGGGTCATGCTTCCCTTTAATGCCTAAATAGCAATCGCTCATGTCCTTTGTATGTTATAGGAGAAAATCCAGTCTTTTATGGGGTTTCTCTCCCCAAGTATTTCAGAGAATCCTTGAAAATGTTGATGTGTACCACAGCTTCATTGGTCGCAGCACTGCCTGCCCCTTAGGGAGGCAGCTGGTTGTGCAAGCCTGTAGCACTTTCCACATTCATGCTTTGTTTCATTGCCCTGGTTCTTTGGAGGGGTGCTGCATGCAGCCTAACTACTCCTGCTATGCTGGACCAGGGCTGTCCCTTGGTCCCTCCTAAACATAGCCATGAACATAATATTACCAAACATGCCCCAAATGCTAGTTTGCTGATTAAAAATCGGATATCCTTGCAAAAAGCATTGTCTGTGAAGTTTTTACTCTATGTTGCTGTATAAACAGCCATGACACTAAGACTTACAGCAGTAAAAAGTCCAACCATTCTCTTCATGGTCATCTGTAGCCAAGCTAGGAGACTTGGTGGACTGGCTGGTATGACGAAAACTTATGGGTTCGATGTATGTCTGCTGATACATCTCCTCGCCCTGGCCTGTGATGGTGTTCAGTGTTTGTTTCTAGATACCTAGTAAAAAGACAAGAGCTCAGACCATATGCAATCATATTATATAAACAAGTCAGCAACAAGACCATAGACTGTATCAGGGGCTGTGCAATAGGCTGGCAAGCCCAGAGGCTATGCAGAGTTACATGGGGGAAAGGATGACCATCCTGACAGCAATCTCTTCCCAGTAGAGAGTTCTTGAAGGGATGAGCCTAGACAACATGAGAACTTTATATGCCAAGCTGTTAAAGGTTTTCTAAGCATTGTCCTCTCTCCTGTGATTCTCAGGGCTTCTATATTTGTAAGGAGTAGATTCCCTGTGGAATTGCCTTTGATATAGTTCTTACCAGAAAGATACAGTGCCAGAGGCTTGTGAAGAACGTCTTAACAATAATCTCCCAAGACAGGACTGTAAAGCGTGAAGAAAATATTTTATATCAGAAAACTTAAGGCATATTTATTCCTGATGTTCTCAACTGCCATGATCCTGGGGCTGGGGATTGTTATCTTATAACCAAATAAACCACTTTTTTTTTCCCTTCTCCAAAGTGAAAGACATGCAGCTTCTTAGTGGTGAATTTAGACTGCCTGTTAATGACTCATAAGGTAACACACCTATACCCTCTGACATCAATGAGGTCTAGCATCATCTAGGCTCTTCTGTTGCAAGTTGTTTCAAGAAATAAAGCTTAAAAAGTTTAGAACATATTTTAGAAAGTTCAGAAGCAAATGAACTATCAGAATTCAGCCAATGTAGATGAGAAACAAAAGATGCATTGATACCTTCATCTCCTTGTGACTAGGTGGGGTTTGGCTAACACTAGCTGCCTTTCATCCTTTGAGAAAAAAAATGTTCCATGGCATGGAGAGGATTATGAACAGACTGCCTGCATAAAAGTGCTCAACAGAAGCACAGGTAGAAGACCAAAGACTCACAGTGGGATACTTAATTCTACAAGGACTAGAGGAGGCTAGTGAGAGGTGAGATGGAGGTTGACCTTAGATAAAACACGGGAGCTCAAGCTAAGTCTATTTCCCATGAACCTGCCTAGAAATAAAATGGGATGCTGAGAGCAGCCCTGGGTTCAAAAATCAGCCACTGTGTGTCACATGAGGAATTCTTCCTTTGAAGTACAGGCATGACTCTGAGCACATGGGCAGGACAAGCAGTTCCTCTGAGCTCTGAGTAAGATTTTCAGTTAACTGTGTGGATGTGTGGAGATAGGTAGATGATGATATAGATGTAGATATAGATATAGATATAGATACAGATATAGATATAGATATAGATAAATAGATATAGATATAGATAAATAGATATAGATATACTCAAACTAAACTAGCCAAAGAAATCAAACCAGAAAAATGTTGGAAACTCAAACTTGTGATTAATTGCAATAATTTTAGTTACAGTTTGTTAAATAAAAATAGAAAGTCTTCTGTTGACAGATATATAGATATAAATACCCCAAATCAAGGTCAGAGGTGAATGACAACAATTATTATGATTTTTATTTTGGAAAGATGTCACTGACCTGACAAAAACACAAGAGTTGACTATTTCATACAAATGACATTACTGAAACTATTTTAAAAGTTTAAATTAATTTGAGAAGAAAATTGCATCAATCAAAATTTTTTTTCTCATGAGGCAAAATAAAACCAGGAAATATATTAGTAAAGTTAAAATCATTTTCCTCTGAATTTGATACACACGTACAAAGACTGAGAAACTAAGATCAATTCTTAGGACTCCAGAACAGAGGAAAGGGTACCACACTTATTTGGAAGCTCTACCCCCAGGTGTGGCTTATGGTTCAGAACAGCTGGAATTTTGTCCTCTCGAGCCTGGCTTTAAGTGAGGAAGCAGAGAGTGGCTCAGCGGGGGTGAATCTGGTCAGAGTCCCTTCTGTGTGGTAGTCAGGAGAGATAAGGACAAAATACCATGTCTTTAATTTTGTAAAAATAGCCCAGATTGCTGTAGGAGAAAAGCAAAGGAGAAGGAAAATAGTACCTTAAAACAAGATGAGACAGAGAGAGAGAACTTGAGGTAAACAGCCACAAATTAGGAGAAAATCCATTTTTATTCCTTTTCTCCACAGGTATATGTTCCTCAAAACTATTACTTAGTTGTATAATAACTCAGTTTTACTCTTTGACTATAACAGTGCAGTCTTCACATGGGTGCTAGAAGGATGATGACATTACAGTGGAAGCAGTGTGGTAAGAAGGGGCACCTGCCCCAGGCTTGGGGATAGTGACCTGTTAAGAAAGTGACCCAAGAAACTGGCCAGCCAATGATAATGGCAATTTGGTGGAAATAAACAGATAGTCTTGCTAATTAGTGAATGTTAAAATTGCATAGAGTGATGGCTTGGTGATTAAGAGCACTCGGGGCTCTTGTGGGGGACCCATATTCAGTTCCTAGTACTCAATGGTGGCTCCCAACAACATGTAATCAGTTTCATAGGACCCAAGGCCCTTCGATGGCCTCCACGAGCTCCTACAAACAATGGTACACAAAAACTCACACAGCCATACACACTTAACACCTTTTAATTTTCAAATATAGAATTGCATGAAATACAAAGTATAAGATAAATAAGCAAAAAGGCTTTTTGCCATGAATTCCCATGAGGGAAATTTGAAGAGCATTTCCAAAAGAGGTTATCCCCAACGGAGCCAGGGTCTACAGGGGCAGAGAAGCATTTATAGTGGCTTCAGATTTCTCTCCCTTCTGGAGGCACTAACTAGACATGATCTGTACTTTGACAAACATATGCCTAAAACTGTGAAACAGCTAATGCTTAGGATGCCTGGAGCCCATATGCAATCTAAAGGAAGATATGGATTACAATATTAACAGCACTTCAGTCTTGTTTGTTAGAATACCCATGTATTTATTGGCCATCTTCATCTCATTCTCAATACCCTACCATTGATTGTCCAACCCCTGTCATCTCTCCTCTCTCTCTCTCCCTCTCCCATTCCCTCTCTTTCTCTTTCTCCCCTTCTCCCTTTCCCTACTATTCCTCAAGTAAATTTTATATTTTCTTGGATGAACTTGTCAATAATTTTCCTTTATCTTTTCTCCTCTCCAATTCACCATTACTTCACATTAGTTGTTTGTCATGTGATCTACCATAATTCTTTTGCTTCCTACTGTAGTCATTTTTCACGGAGAAAAATCACAGTTGATTACATGCCTCTGTTAGCTTTCCATCATCATGATAACTTACTTGGGTAATTGACTTTTAATAGGAAAAGCTCATTTTGGCTCACAGTTTCAGAAGTTTCCATTTAGCCTCCTTGACTTTGTGACTGTGGTGGCAGAACATCAGTGTGGAGGAAGCTGCTCACCCAACATGGAGGACAGCAAAGAAAAAGAAATGGGCCAAGGAACCAACATTTCCTTCACAGGAATGCTGCAAGTGACCTAACTTCCTCTATGTACATAGTATCTCTGCTCAGAAAAAATAAATTGCTCAAAAAGTCCATCAGGGCCTAATGTGAAAGTCCAGGGCATAATGACAATTTTATTCAAATTCAAGGGTATAATTTTTTAGTTTCCAATTCTCTTTAAAACATATTGTGATTGATTTTTTGTGAATTTCATGTAATCTATGTCAATCACATTTAGCCTCCCCTTCCTTATCTGTACTCCCCCATTGCCTGCCCGCAGCCTTCATGAGTTTTGTCATATATGTTAAGGCCTATTGAACACATTTCTGTATCCAGATGTCCCTTTGTGTGAATTCATCCACTGGAGCCTGGTCAGCCCTTCTAGCAACACTCCTGTCGTCAGATAGTTGTCATCTGATCTTCCTTTAAATGTATCATGTGAGTATGTTGTCTTCCATGAGGTATTCTTCTCCCTTGGACCAGGGCTTGTAGCTCCATGATACTGCAAGCCTCCAGATTGTCCCCGGCCAGCTGGTTAACAGTCCTAGCTTGAGCCCCTGCAGGGAGGATGAGGGAGGTAGGAAGACCCAAAAGAATAGAAAGAGAGAGAGACGGATTCAGACGAGAGACTGGGAGTACTTCGACAAGGGGAAAACTCTGTTTAATGTTGTAACTCGGGGTTTTTATACAGAACCTTGCGGGGGGCTGGGACACACAGAACTGTGGGCTAAGACAGGCAGGACTTCAGGCCGTATGTTTCAGATCACCAAGGGAACATGATAATGCTTTGCCCAAGGCATCAAAGAAAGTTGGCACTGGGCAGGTATCACAAGCAAGCAGGACCTCAGCAGGAGTCCAAGCTTGAAGGCTGCTTGCTGACTCTCTAAGTGCTTCTGCCAAAAGAATACACACACTCCCTCAAAGAAGATCAACTCTGCTTCACCCAACAGTAATCACCTGCCAATAGGACTTCACCAAAGTCATGGATTCCTGTCCATTTCCCCATTCTATGCTGATTTTTGTCTGATTGAGTCTGCATGGATTTTGTGTACATTGCTACCATTGCTGACAATAAGGAAACAGAGTCTTACAGTCTCCAGGTATGTAAGTTTGAATCCACATAAAACGCCATCAATATAAGTGGCACTGTACTTCCTGTCTATTCAATAATGCTATTTATTATGTATAGGTGAGACTCTGTGACACATCTCTGTGCTAATGTTTTGTCCTTCTCCTCTATGAAAAGAAAATTCCACATGAATAAAAATTTCCTTCATCCAGGTCACGTAGAAACTGGCAAAATGGTTCACCCTTACTAGGTGGTATATCAGCAATTGTCTTCCAAAATTTCATAGAGCTCATTATTATGTTTTAAATGTTTTATCATATGAATTACAAAATTAAAATTCATATACACATAAACATATTAATGAAGAGGAGAATATGCTGTGTCATTATGTGAAATTTGGAATTAAATTTGTTTGTTTTTGGATGTCTGTGTCTTTTTGTATGTGACTACATTCTTTGATATGTGTATTCATATATATATATATATATATATATGTGTGTGTGTGTTTTTATGTTTGCTTGTGTGTGTTCATGTATTTTGTGTGCATGTGTGTTTTATGTACCCTCTTCTTTATTCATTGGATCCCAATTGTTTACTGGAGAAAAATATACAAAAAATTAAATCGATAAGTTATACTGAAATCTGTTTGCATGAATATGTGTGTTCATGTGAATGCATAATACCAAATGCATAATACCAAATGCATAATACCAAATGCATAATACCCAATGCATAATACCAAACTTTTATTTTAGGCATTCTAAATAAGAGCTTATTACTGGGAAATAACATTAAAGATATACAAAATTGCTTTCAAACTGTGAAAAGTGGCAATTCATGCTTAAATGTCTTGAATATTTCAAGGTAAAAGTTGTCATCTAAGGATCTTGGCCAGGTTCTAAACTATGTATAATAGACTTCTATATCTCTTGTGTAATATTGTATGCATTGCATTTTGTTACACTTATTATACAAATTGGAATGAATAATAATTTTCAGTTTTACATTCCATGAATATTTTCAGTATTCTCTAGCAGTAGTTAGTATGCTAACCAACTTACTGAAAGGCATACAGATGTGGAAGAGATCTATCTGGGGACTTTAATTATCACCTTGTCAAATTCAAATATTATCTACTGAGTTCATTTCCATAAAGTATCCCCTTTGCTGCCCCATGATTTAACATGTGTGTATTTTTTCTTATCTTATTTGTATCAATCTGGAGGATCCAAAACTTTCAAAAGAGATAGAACTCTGTTGGATCTCATATTTACCAAAAGGACTTGATCAAATACATTTTAAATAACTTTGTTTTGGCAGAGGAACATTCTATATAATGTATGAAATAAACTCAGTAACAATAATGACTCATGAGTAAGAAAAACATAGTTCAATATTAACCAAAAGATGATGGGTAAGTTGAAGGAAGTGACTAGGATGGACTCATTTTAATTTGAAAACAAAACAAAACAAAACATTGTGGATGTTGTATGTTGGGTACTGTGCTATTGGAGGGCTTGAATCTGTTTCTCAAGTTCTTGTGTTAAGTGTTAGTCCTTAAGTAGAACTATGAAAAGTGAATGTGGGACTTTTGTAAGAAGGAGCCTAGCATAAGGGTTAAGACACTGGGATTTGTTCTTTGAAGGAATCAGTGCTAATTCTTCCCAGAGCCCTAAGCCTGTTTTCTCCCTATACTCTGAATCCCTCTGTTGCCTTGTGATCTTCTTCTCATAGGGTAACTTGCCATACTTGCCCTGGGTTCTTCATCAGCACCGAGCCATTATCACTTCCATACCCCTGAACCACCAAGGCTCTGAACTGAATAAACCCTTTTCATTTATAAAGTATCAGCCTCATTTTCTTTGTTCTACTAACAGAAAATAAATTAATATAGTAGCATATCTCATGAGCGAAAAAAACTGGACTACTTGCAACATCAAGATGTGAGTTTACTAATTTGGTCTAGAAAGAGCTTCTATTGGAAACTGGAAATAAAGCAATAATAATAACTAGTGAATCCCCTTCCCATGACGAATCAAATGCATTCCACCTGGGGTTGGCAGAACCAGAAGAGAGAAGACACATGGTAACAAAGATAAAGAGGCTTAATCTCCACAGTCATTCACAAAAGATAGAACTCAACCCTGAGACACATACAGAGTTCACTAAGCTCTAAAATATTTATTTTGAGGGTTGGAGAGATGCCCTAGTGGTTAAGAGCAGAGGACCCGGGTTCTATCCCCAGCACCCACATGGCAGTTGAGAACCGTCTTTAACTCCAGTTCCAGGGGAATCTAACGCCCTCTTCTGACCCCCAAGGCATTGCACGACACCGGTGCACAGACCTACATGCAGACAGTACATTCATACACATGAAAAAATAAATAAAAATTTTTTAAATAAACTATTTATTTTGACTTGAAACAAAGATTCGTGCATGTTTGAAATCACTAAACAGCTTCTATAAAGCTTAGATGAAAAAAATAATACTTTGTTTTGACTTGTATATGATTTCAAAGGCTTTCTTTTAGAAGATTTTCTGTTATTTAAGGATACACTAAACAATTATTAACATGTGCTAATGTATATCTTCAAATGTTTTTTTACAAACATTATAGCTAATAACCTCTCTTATTCCCTGACAAATTCCCTATCCCCAAATCTACAAATTAAGGAACCAAAACATTGTATGTTTGGCTGCTAAGGTGGTGATAGGGATTTGTTGCCTGAGCTAATGATAAAATGCACATCAGATCTCACCCTGAGACATGGCCCTTCCAAAGGTCCATCACGGGGTTTGTTTCCTCAATTTGAGAAATGTCACGGAGGGCCAGAGTGGTGACACATTCCTTTAATCCCAGCAGACATCAGTTGCCACACTTTATGTTCCATTTGGGATTCTTCCCCACCTCTCTGTGTCTATTCTAGGATTTTGCCTGGTTTGAGCTTGCTTGGGAATTGTGCACACTGACACTGTTGCTGTGCATTCATATGAGTTCAACTGGTCAGCTGTTTGGAAAACTCACTTTTTTGTGGTCATCCACCACTGCTGGCTTTTACAATCTTTCCACTTCTTCCTCTGTAATGATCCCTGAGCTGTGGAAGGAGGTTGGTATCAGGGTCCTATTCAGGGATAAGCATTCTTCAGTCACTTGTTCTTTGTACATTGGTTTCTGTGTTAAACAGCATCTGTGGCATAAGAAAACTTCTCTGCTATAACAATAAGTCATTGGGAGTCAGTTTAATATGATAACTGTTTAGTAGAAACCTAGTAATCGTATTGTGTATTTTACCCCTCTACCAGACTTATTGCCTTACATTTTCACTCATGTGACTTTCTACATGATCAGTGGTGAAGCTATAGATCCATTATTTTTATACCATGCCAAGTACAGTGAGTAAGCCAACAGCACAATAACAAACACAAACAAAATCAAAGATAGGCCTTTCCTCCCAAGCTGACACTCAGAAACAAGGAAACTTCAAATAGTCCATGTCTTAATTTTAAGTACTTATTTTTTAAAATAATCCTTGTACTCAAAAAGAGTTTTGAATATTCTAAGCACATAGGAAAATCCTCAAAAATCACTTTTGGCATGTTAAATATAGGAGGAAAAATATCGGTAGCATATTCGAAGCAATAATACGGAACCTATGACCATTTTGCAAGGCACTTCTGACGACGTGCAATGAGGCTCAAACTTGTAAGTTGTGGCAATTTCCTGCAGGAAGCAGGGCTGAAGGGGGTGAGGTTGAAAGTGTGATTTCCTTAATTTAATTTGGACTTGGAAATATTTATCTCTAAGGGCATCAGAAACTAATAATTACAACAAATGTGTGCACATATGCAGTTGAGATAAATAGAAACAGCTGTGGATTCATCTGAATGTGCAAAAATACTAGAGCTGTCACCTGTGTCTATTTTAAATTAAAGCTTTGCTAAATGCAGTCCTTTGTAATTCTGAGCCAAGTGGTACTTTGAGGGCACATGTTGGATCGACAACAGTGAAGTGTTTAGCACACATTCCGAGCAGCGATAGCTCTGCTCTGCCTGTTTCCTCGGCACTTCTGTGGAGTTAAGAGACCTATTGATTTCTGCCAAGTGACAAGCAACCAAGCATAAAAAACTAGTAGCAGACGCACCCGTGGAGTAATTCCTGCTAATTCTTTCCCCAGGGTTCTTTCTGTAAGGAAACCATTGAATTTGACTTGCTTAGGTGAATTTTCAACAGTGATGGCTTTAAAAGAGAGTTCACATCCTAGACTCAAGGAGAAAGAACTCAAATTCAATTGAATGAAAGTAACTGGAACAAATCAAACTTCTCAAGTTTTCCAGACAAAATTTTCGCCTTGGGATTTGTTTGGTTTTAAAGAAGTTTAGGGCAAATGGAGGACAGAAAAGTTACAAAAAAAAAGAGTTTCCTTATATATTAGGAAATAAGAATGATAATAAACTAAGGGAACGAAGAAGAGGGAAGTGTAGGTAGTAAATATCTTTTCTATTTTATGAAGGAAAAGGTATCAATTAAATATTTGATGATAAGAATTCATATAACTAAGTTTATTTTTACATTTGTTTGTAAAGAGCAAATATTTTTGAGCATTTCAGTATCTATGTGAATTTGGAGAAACACAAACTGTCTGAAACTCCAGTTCCAGGAGAACTCCAATTCCAGGAGAACTCCAGTTCCAAGGGAATCTGACCTCCACGGCATTGCATGACATGGGTGCACAGACCTGCATGCAGACAGTACATTCATACACATAGAGAAAAGTAAATTAAAAAAAAAAAGCTAAAAGCTAGTATCTGCTACAAATGTGAATATTAAAATAAATAATATTAGCTGAAAATAATATTACACACATCCATGAATGTCTTGTAGATAGAAACAAATGTACCAATTTTAAAAATTAGAAAGGGATTTTACTTTTTTTTGGTCTTTTCCAGAGAGGGTCTCACTCTGTAGACCAGGCTGGCCTTGAACTCAAAAAGATCCATGTGCCTCTGCCTCCCAAGTGCTAGGATTAAAGGCATGTGCCACCAAGCCTGGCAAGGCAAGGATTTTATAGTTTTAAATTTTGTCTTAATTCTCATGTGCCCTGATGTGTACCTAAGAAGCTCCCAAGAGCAGTTCAGGAGATAAATGTGGCTTGCTTAGCTTAGAAAAAGCAAATTAACCATTCACTGGTAAGAAGAAAATACTGCTAAAATATGACCAAACTTAAAATATTACCTACTGATTGGGAAATAATTTAGAGATGTACTTTAAAACTGATCTATTTACTGAGTGAATATGTTGTACCAGGTAATTTCTTCCATTGGTCAAAGGAATTGAGCTACAGAAAAAGCCACCCGCCTTATTCAACATAACCCAGATATTAAGGAGGAAAAGCATAGCTTTAAAAGCCCCAGTCCACTGATGTCAGGTTGCTACATGTAACCAGGGCCTAAGCCCTGTTCAGACTGTGGCCCTGAACCGGAGATGCAGCTTCCTGTGGAAACTGGCAGAAGGGTAGATTTTGGAACACCCAAAGCCTCCTGAGTGAGGGTCTCTGAGGATGAAAGCTATAGCCCTCTTAAAGATTCTGATGGAATCTCTGGAATGGGTGCCACCTAGAATTCACTGCCACCAAGATCCATGGATAGACATTGGTTACTGGAAAAAAATGTTTATTGAACCAAGTAAAATGGTTTTAGATGAAGCGCGAAGGGTTTTTCTGCTAGAGTGTATAATTTTTGTACCACTGGATTAATCGGCACTGTGATTTGTAAGGACACTGTGGATTAGAGTGAAAAGGTTGGCAGCCTTCAGATAATTCTAAAAACTAATAAGTGTAGAAAAATGTATAAGGGAATATTTCAAAGCACAGTGTTTTCTATTCTGTTCCACATATAAACCAGATATTGGTTGTTTCAATTTGCTTCTCTGAGGCTAAGAAAAAACCTCATGAGCGAAAAGCAACCTGGGGATGAAAGAGTTTATTTGCAGTTGACAACTTGGGATTCACAATCTGTGATCAGGATAAGCAAGAGCAAGAGCTCAGGCTAGGAACCTGGAGGCAGGAACTAAAGCAGACACCACCGAGGAACGCTGCTTGCTGGCTTGCTGCCTCCTGCCAAGCTCAGCTATTCTTCTTGTATAGCCCAGACCTACCATTCCAAGGATGGTGCCACCCACAGTGGGCTGGGCTCTCCTATATCAATGAAGACTTAGGAAAACGCCCTATAAAGCTACCCACAGGCCAGTCTGATAGAGGAAATTCCTCATACGATTTTCAGATGTTCCTTCTTCCCAGGTGACAAGTTTGTATCAAGCTAACAAAAACTAACCAGTACATTTGTTCTATGGTTACATCCTTTCTCCTCCTCCTCCTCCTCCTCCTCCTCCTCCTCCTCCTCCTCCTCCTCCTCCTCCTCCTCCTCCTCCTCTTCCTCCTCCTCCTCCTCCTCCTCTTCCTCCTCCTCCTCCTCTTCCCCCTCCTTCCTCTCTCCTCACTCTGTTTATATATTTGTTCCCTACACTCAAGAACAGTGACTGACAGAGCCACCCTTCAAGATGCTGAACTTTCCTTCTGCTTGATGAACAGCTATGATTTCATCAGTTTTGTGGTCAACGTAACATAAACAATGTGCAGGAGTGGCTGATCACACATCAATCTGGACTTGAGAGAAGCAGTTCAGCCAAATAGAAAACTCTGGAGGTGGGGAAAATCTACAAGACAGATAGATCTGAACTTGGGTCTGAGTTGCTCTCAGCTTCAATTAATGGTCTCAGTGAACAGAGAGCAGCAGTGCATTTCTATTCATGAGGACAGACCTAGACATTGTCATCTGTTCTAGTTTGTCTTGCATTGCTGTGAAAAACACTCCAACTGACACCAACTTGGGGAGGAAATGGTTTATTCAGCTTACATCTCCTGGGTCACAGTTCATTACTTACGGAGCCCAAGGCAGCAACTCAGGGCAGGAACCCGGAGGCAGGAGCTGAAGCACAGGCCATGGAGGAGTGCTGGTTACTGGCTTGCTCTCCTAGCTCATGCCCAGCCTGCCTTCTTATATGGTACACAACAACCTGCCCAGGGTGGCACCACTCATTGTGGGCTGGGCCCTCCCACACTGCTGGACAATCAAGATAATACTCCACAGATGTGGAGTATTGTGGATGTGGATTGGCCACAGGCCAATCCAATGGAGTGAATTCCCCAATTGAGGCTGCCTCAACCCAGGTGTGTCAAGTTGACACTAAAGCTATCCAGCACATCATCATAGTACGTTACTAGTTTCCTTTACATTGCTGTGATAAAAGTCTGAGGAAAATCAAATTAAGGGAGAAGAAATTGATGTTAGCTCACAGCTGCAGGTGATAATACATCATTACAGGGAAATTAAGGCGGGGACTTGAGCAGTTCGTTGCATCTACACTCAGGCTTGTGTGTGCAGCTTGATCTGCACCTTTACAGTCACAATCCCTAGACAAGGGAGTGGTGCTAGGCCTCCCATGCTGGGTACTCCCAACTCAATTAACTTAATTTAGACAATCCCTTATAGACAGGTCCACAGCCTTACCCAACTTAGATAATGACTTATTGACAGTCTCTTCCCAGGAGATGATGGGCTGTGTCAAGCTGACAGAGCTAACCACAATCGAAATTCATGGATAAAGGAAGATCTACCAGTCTCTTTATAAATAATGTTTTTAATCCTTCCAACTACTTACCTCAGTGCATATTGCTTTCCTAAGTTATTAAGTGTGGGAGTGGGTAAATAGCAATATTCATAAACCTGGCCAATGCTTACCAATCATCCATTGGAATGACAGGTCATCCACATTCTAAGTTCTAAGACCTCAGTCCACTTACCTCCAGGACATGGGCCCAGCACGAGACTTCTTTTATATTGTTTAGTACATGCAATCCTCTTAATGCCCCTAACAGTATGGCTTGATCTGTGAAATCATTCCATCTGCTAATATGATAAGGTAGAGATACATTTGAAATAATATCTATGAAGTAGTAATAGCTAAAGCTCTGAAGGTTCCTCTCTTGATTATTCTCTCTAATTTGGTTCACATTTGAAATTGGACTTCTGGAGATTACTTTTGAAAAAATGTGCTTAAATATACAAATGGGGGGTTCTGGAGAGGTCGCTCAGTGGTTAAGAGCACTGTCTGCTCTTACAGAGGACCGCCATTTGATTCCCAGCATCCACACAGTGGCTAACAACCATCCATAACTCCATTTTTGGGGATCTGATACTCTCTGTAGACCCTTGAGGGCATCACACAACACAGATGGACTTACATACATGTAGGCGATACACTCATATGCATAAAGGAAAAATAATAAATAAAATAATTACATATACAAATTATACATATGCGGCAAAGGTTGTATAAAATGTTACCATCGGCAATGAACTGTCAGTAGTTTATACTGATTATTTATAAGAAAAGCAAGTGAAAATTTAACATTAAATATATATAAGAACAAATAGCAAAATTCTTTGAATACAATAATCTTAAAATGAAGTTATAGAAAATATAACTTTACTTTTGTAAAAATTTTTCTCTAAATGGTAACATTCAGTGAGGGATTTTTGGCATTTGTGGAAGCTTATAGCACTAAACAAGTTAGTAGTAGTATTTGTTTTGTTTTTTAAATAAAATCTTTTGGAATATATGATGAACACTTATCTCTTGGCATATGGAGAGGTTGTGTGTGTGTGTGTGTTGTGTGTGTGTGTGTTGTGTGTGTATGTGTGTGTGTGTGTGTGTTTAATTTTTTGAGACAGAGTCTAACTAGGCATCCCTGACTGGCCTGGAACTGACTATGTAGAGCAGGCTGACCTCTAAGTCATAGAGGTGCGTCTGTCTCTGTCTCTGTCTCTGCCCAACTTGCTGAGATTAAAGGCATGCATCACCACACCCAGCTCATTTATATTTTATATGTATTAAATGCTACAGTTTTAGAAGTGAGTATAGAATATATTCTCTGGGCCTAGATCTCCTACCCTGGGGCTGCTTCCCCAGTGAAATCAACAGTGTGCCTTTATTTCCCCACCTATGAAATGACGAATGACAACATGCTCTGAGTGTTGCTTCCAGAAATTCTACCCAAATAATTCACAATTCTTGTGAAGAGGAGGTGAACCCAGGAAACTTCAGAAGTAATCCCCCAACAATAAAGATGGAATGTCCACGGAGGGACCACAACATTCCTTCTGTTTCACACACTGGGTTGCCCATGGAACTCTCCTCAAGATTTGCTAAACACTGTGCCCCTGGAGCAGAAGGGGAAGGACAGGAATTCTAGAATACTCTTCCTGAGTTTTAATGAGTATGTTACTTTGTCAGAAAGGGCTTTTTTCAGGCAGTCACTAACACAGCAGTGGGATGTGCCTAGACTGCATTCTCACTGGAGTGAGGGCAATGCTCACACTGCTGGGCACAGTCCTTGGATGGTTTAGACTTAGAGTGCAACTACCCTGCTAGCTGAAGAGCTGCTGACATACTGATCCAGTCTTTCCACCATTCCTATATTCCTGACTTTTCTACTTACTATGACCTAGAACAAGAATCTAATAAAGATATGAAAGATTTACTTTGACTAATGTTTGAAAGGACACAGTCCACCACAGAGAGAAGTAACAGCAGCAGATCAGCTCCTGTCTGTGTCAGTGAGAGACAGCTGTGGGCAGATCAGGAAGCAGAGAAAGGAAAGTCAATGCTCAGCTAACTTTCTTGTTCATTTCCCTTTTGGTTTATGCTAGGACTCCAACCTATTAGAGATGGTGACTGTGCTGCTTATTTGTCAACTTCACTCGAACTAGAGTCACCTGGGAACCTCAATTGAGGAATTTCCTTCATCTAATTGGCCACTGGCCATGTCTATGAGGCATTTTCTTAATCACCAATTCTCCAAGGGTTGCCCAGTCGATTGTGGGCAGTGCTAGTCCTGGGAAGTTGGGCTAAGCTCTAGAAGGAATGTACCAGAGGGGTTGGATTTATCTCAGTGGTAGAGCACTTGCCTAGCAAGCACAAGGCTCTGGATTTGGTCCTCAGCTCCATTAAAGATAAACAAATAAATAAAAGAAAATAACAACAAAGACCAAAGAAAGGTAGCTAAGGAAGCCCGGGGATGCAAGTAAGTAAGCAATGTTATTCCGTAGTGTCTGCTTCAGTACCTGCCTCTAGGAGCCTACCTGTTTTTGCTTGATGACAGACTCTAACTTGTAAGCCAAATAAACCTTTCCTCCCCAAATTCCTTTCAGTCAGTGATTTATCAAATAGTAAAGAAGGAAACTAGGACAATGCCACACATTCAAGATGGGTCTTTCTCTTATAGTGAATCTTCTCTGGAAATGGCCACATAGCCACAATCACAACACTGCTACCTTGATGCCCTAAGTGTTTTTATTTTTTTTTCTCCTAAATACTTAAGTTTTCTTTTTTTCAAATTTTTATTGATGCTTTGTGTATGTCATACATCATTTTCCAATTCAATTCAGGAATATTTCCCTTTCCCTTCCCCCCACCCCACCCCACCCCATCCCATCCCAGATCATGCATTCTGCCATAACTGTCCTGCATCTTTCTCTCAGTATTTTTTCCATTTTTTAGCAATACGTGATAATTTATGAGTACAAGCATCCTTCATGTAAAACCAATTTGCAGGCAGTTGTGCCCAAACCCACACAGCCCATGGGTCCCACCATCCAGCAGGGGGGGGCTTGTATGTTCAATCAAGTTGATCAAATGAGTGTCCAGGCTATATTGCTGTAGGTTCACCATTCACTCCAATCACAGCCCTTACATTCTACCACACCCCCTCTTCCGCAGATTATTCCCTAGGCTTAGACAAGGGGCACAGGTGGATGAGAAGCAAAACAGTCTACTTTCTCTGGAGCTGTTGTCTTGGACTCTGGTCACTTCTGGCTGTTTTCTTTCATGGGCTGACAGTTTGTCCAGGAATAACCTTTCGATCCTACTAATGAAGCACAAGCAATTAGATATATAGATATTTAAACAGTACTAATTGTTATCATAGGTTACTTTGGTATAGACACAGATGTTTGGATGGTATGTTTATCCATGAATTACATTTTTTTCTGTTAAATATGACAGGGTCTTTCTGTGGCTTAATAACATTCCTAACCTTAGAGGATGTAGCTTTTGGTATCAGCCTGGGTTACTTCTCCAAGGAGAGAGCCAATAGCCAATTAGATTTGGGATATTCAGGCATATGGCTGCCTCTGCTGCATAGTATTTCAAGGCAGGTGAGGTGTAGCTGGTGCTGACGGAGGAGTCTTGCTTGACTCAAGGAGACCCATATATGCTTTATTGGTTTAGTGGCCTTTCGTAACACTCTCTGGTATTCCAGAGGCCATCTGTACACTTGCATGTGTGGTCTCAATACATCTTTCCCATGTTGATGTCAGGTCTTTGACAGTAGGGCCTTATCGCCTCTCTTCTTGCAGGTATCCCAGTTTAGAGGCAAGGAACCTTTACCTTTTGTGGGGGCTTGGATCCCCTGGCCAACATTCCTTGGTAGAATAATCCTATTGCTGATGTCAGAGCTCCTGTATTAATAATATTTTGCTTAAGTGCAAGCTTAAGGAGACTTTAGTATATATTTGGTTCTGAATAGAGAATAAATCCTTTTCACAGTTCCTATGTCTATTAGTCAATAAAGAAGGCAGTTTTACCGGTTTATAAGAGATTACCTCTTATAATAGTTGTCTCAATTTACAGTTGGAGAACGACTCATCATTATTTATTATTTCTCCTTATTCTATGGGGGGGAGGGAGGTAAGAAAGTCTCTCATATTAAAAACCTTTGCGGCACCGAGAGGGTAAGTTTCATTAGGACT